>KZ651179.1:196275-209299 GCA_001010745.2 Gerris buenoi | reverse complement strand
GCGTAATGTCATTTTTATCAGTCTTTTAGCTTCACTTAGTGCTAGTGGTGGTTCTGGCTGGTCTTTATTTGATCCCTCCCGAGCTAACTGATCTGCTTGCTCGTTTCCATAAATTCCACAGTGACTTGGGATCCACTGTAGAACTACGGCCGTTCCTCTATTGATAAGTCGGTCAATTAAGCGTCTGCAGTGATTTACACTCTGCAAATCACTATAGGTGTTACTTGCTATGGCAGTTATTGCAGCTTGGGAGTCTATCAGCAGTACTACTTTACTCTCTGTCCGGGTTTGTAAATGCAATAGTGCCAGTTCTATAGCTTTGACTTCCCCTGTATAATTTGTTGACCTCTTGCCTACTGGTTCCGATATCTGAAAATCACGGCAATACACACCAGCACCGGCATTTTCTCTGGCCCCTTCTGCAGATCCATCTGTGAAAACTCTGAGCCACTCCTCCTCTGGATACCATTGTGCCATTGTCTCCAGCGTTATGGCCTTTAGTTCTTGGGGTGGGGTGGCTTCCTTCGACACCGGTTGAATAAGCTTTAGTCGGCTAGCTGCGGTGGTCATTATGTCCTGAACTGTAGGCGCTATAAGCTCTTGGCGGTGTTGTAAGTTCAAATTTCTTTTATTAGCAAGCTTTTCAACCTCAGTAATAAAGGAGGACTGTGTTTTTAACCTTCCGGTGGCTGGCTTGTAATTTTCCCAGTATGAGGTTCCATTTCTCTTAACCCTTTCTAACATGTTCAGAGCAAGGCATTCTCTACGCATTTGAAGTGGTTCCACCTCGGCCTGTAATTCCATAGCTGCTATTAGGCATGATTTAGGGCCGCCTGTGATAAGACGGAGGGCATTATTCTGTACCATATCAAGCTTTTTAAGGGTGTTTTTTGAAGCTGTAATGGTCACCTCTGAGGCGTATTCCATTGTTGGTCGAACATATGCCTTATATGCGAGAGAGAGGACGTCTTGAGTAGTTCCCCATTTTGTGCCTGCTAGTCTCTTGAGCAGCCCCATTCTATTTGTCGCTTGTTCTGTCTGCTTTTCAATTTGTTTGTTCCAGTTTAATTTTATATCCATTTTTACTCCCAGGTAGGTTGCTTCATCAGTACGTTGGAGTTCTTCACCTTGGTATTGGAGTTTAACTTCATGTGTCTTTGTGGACAGCGTGAATAATTGGAACATTGTCTTTTGGGAATTGACTGTCATTTCGTTAGAATTTGCCCACGTTGACAGCTTCTCCAGGGCCTCATTCACACATGACTGTAAAGCTTTAACATTACTACTGGTAGCCCAAAATACAAGATCGTCCGCATATAAAAGAGATGACACGCCTGGAACTGATTCTACTGCACATATAATGTCGTCGATCATCACGTTGAACAGAATGGGACTCAAGACTGAACCTTGAGGAAGGCCCTGCGCTGTTTGCTTAAAAGACGAAGTAGCATTTCTGTGACGCACTCTAATAAATCTTTGGGCAAGGAATGAGGCAATGTTTTTATACAAGTGGCCAGAGACACCATATTCAATAAGTTTGGAGAGAAGTTTTTTCCTCCAAACCCTGTCGAATGCTGTTTTAAAATCGACGAAAACGGCTAAGGTACTCTGTTTTCTATGATACCCATCTTTAATTTCCTGCGTTAGCCGGGCAATTTGCTCTACTGTATTTCTGTGCTTTTTGAACCCAGCTTGTTTGTTTGACATGCACCTGTTTATGTGGAAGAAATTGGCCAACCGCCTCCCTATGATTCTCTCGTACAGTTTCGAAATGACGCTAGTAAGAGCTATAGGTCTAAAGTTCTCAGGCAAATCCCCTGTTTTTCCTCTCTTTAAAATTGGTATAATTTCAGCTTTGCGCCATTGGCTTGGAAAGTGACTAGCCCAGATCTGCCGAAAGAGAGTAAGTAGTGCACTCTTAGCGTTTTGCCCGAGATTAATAAGGAATTCAGGAAGGATGTTGTCTGGTCCAGCGCTTTTCCCTTTCTGCATTTGATTTAGTGCAAACGCTAATTCTGTGAGAGTGATGTCATCATTTAGGTATTTCATATCTTCTTTCTTCATACAGGAATCAGGCAACTTAATATTCGGTTTGCAGTTATCAGCCTTGGGTTTAAAGTTGCTGATTTTGGTATAGTGCTTACAGAATAGTCGTGCCATATCTTTCTCGGAAGTGATGGTAGAGGGGCCATTTGTTAAAGGATTATTTGTAGCGTCCTTCTGGTTCTGTAAACTAGATAGAAAGTTATGTGCTCTTACAGCATCTTTTCTGAAATTTAATTTGCTGAGAAAGCTTCTGTAGGTCGTGCGCTTGGCTGTCAGTACTTCTTTTTTGAGTTTCGCTGTCCTTTTCTTAAGTAATATTCGATTTTCTTGGTTATTACATGACTCTGATTCTTTTATTGCTTGGTCGCGTTCTAATTTTAGTTTTTCAAGATCAGAGTTCCAAAATGGGGTGTATTTTTTAATTTTTCCTCGGGGAATGGATTGAAGGGCACATTTCCTTATGTTTTGCACAGATTTTTCCGTATTTTCTCCCAGGATGCTCGGGGTTATGTACTTATTCGATAACTCGGCATACTTTTTCCAATCTGCTTTCCTTTTATTCCAAAGTGGCTTACCATCTTCCTTTACTTTTTTATGTTTTGATTTTAGATTTATCATTAAAATTTTGTAACCATAACCCTCTGGTGGGTTAACAACGGAGTGAGTGATATTTTCCTCGTCTGCCGTGTGTGAAAGCACTATATCCGGGTGAGATTGTCTTCCCGTAAATGACAAGAACGTTGGGCTTCTTGTTTGGTTTTCCACATAGAGCACAGGATTTGAACTCTTCAAATATTTTCCCAGTGGCATCTGTTGAAGCATATCCCCATTTAGTAGATGGCGCGTTTAGGTCTCCACATAAAATATATCCCTTACTCCAAACTGTTTCTATCCATGTTAAATCCGGTTTATTTCGTGGGGGGTTATAAACAAATAGGAATCGTCTATGAAATCCCTCTTTCCAGGCACTTAGTTCTACTCCTTCTAATTTATCTATTTCGGTGTGTTCTTTTAACACCTTAAAGTTCACTATGATTTCTGACTTAGCAGCCACTATAATACCTGATGCAACTTGTCGTGCTCGTGGAAGAACATAAGTCTGGTAACCCTGTAACTGAAAACATTGAATGCAGTCCGTCGATGCACCTGCTTCTACTAAACCATATATGTCGAAGTCATTGTTGTAAACTATAGTTTTAAATTCTAAAAATTTATCATTGGTTAAACCACCCGCGTTCCAAAACATGACTTTGAGGCGGGTTTTGTCCAAGTCTTGAAAAAGACTGTTTGTGTGCGGCCTTTGTTTATTAGGCCTATTGATTTGTCGCTTTTAATTTATGGGCTGCTTTCTGGGCGACAGTAGTGATCGTTTAGCTCACCTTAAAAAGCTTAACCAGGGGGCACGTGAGATAACTTCTCGGACGCGATCACAATCACCCCCCTAAACAATTAACCCCCCAAAATAATTAAAAATGAAACTCTGCAAACCAATGAAACTCAGCAAACCAATGAAAGCCAGCTAGTATAATACTGCTCGTATAATTAAAATACCGCTAGCAGTCTGCAAAGCACGGGAATCCGAATCCACCTAGTATACCTAATACTATAATTAAAATATTCCTGGCGGACCTAGGACCTATAAACCTATAAACCTCAGTTTCTAGTAGTCTCAAGGTCCTAGGTGGTCTCTAAGAAATCTGTTGACATTCATATGCAAATTTTTGCTGTCGATTTCTCCTGAACTAAATACCTTGAAAATTGTAAATTCCGTTCCAATTTTTTTTAAATGAAGAACTTTTGCAACAATAAAAAACGTTGTCGAGCACTGACTATGATGAGAAATGGTGTACGATCTTGAGTTATTTTCGGAAAAAGTCTGATTTTATTATCAAAGGTACGCAATGCAAAAGAAAATTAAATTATCCATGTTAGGATTTAAATTTAGTATTGCTATAGTATGTATGTGGTAGAGTTTTGTTTCGAGATTGTTGGATGTATTTTTTCCGTTATTTGCAACCTGGTTTACAAGGAGTAAAGCACGCTATTGATGTATAAGAGGACGAGACATGTGTCGAGCAGTGGGAAGCTGTATAGTCAGTGTATCAAGTCTATACATGGAGTTAGGGAATGAATAGCTCGAGTAATGAGGAAGCCTTGACGCATCATCCTTGTACTTCAACATACTTTAACGACGTCATTATGTACTTGAGGCAAGCCTTTTGAAACAACCAAACGCCAAATATCCATCTCAAACTCTGCCATTCGACCGTCAATCTTTTAGGTTTCTGTACAAAGTACAAAAAGAAACCTTATATAACGGCTCTGTCTGTCTGTCCGTCCGTCCGTTGGCTTGTTTCAACTCATAAACTACTATAGCTAGAAACATGAAATTTGGCACACAGGTACATCTCGGAATTTTAGACATTGGACAAATTTTGGAGTTTTTACACTTAATACTTCCAACATGGCGGCCCTGCCAATATGGCGGGTGAAAGTTTTTAGTCACTCTGGCATGTTGTACATCAATTTAAAGGTCTTGATGTGTAGAAATGAATATGCAACTATAAAAAAATTACACTTGATATTTTCAAGATGGCGGCCAATATGGCGGGTGGCTAAAAAAGTTTTTAGTCACCGTGGCATGTTATACATCAATTCAAAGGTCTTGAAGTGTAGAAAAAGAATATGCAACTATTACACTTAATATTTAAATATTATTGATGCTAGGTGTACCCTGGTAATAATTTATATATATATATTTATATATTTATATGAGGATCCACTCTTCTATATATTAATATTTAAACTTAATCGTACAGAAACCGGCGATTATCGCCTCACGTACTTACGTTAAGCGCGCCTTATTTGTTTATTCTTCAAAATTAAAAATATCATTATATTTACTTTTTTACGATCAATATTAAATGTGGCTCAATAGATAGCTGTTTAATAGATTCATAGCTGGCAATAGATTAGTTATTTAATAAATATTTGAAAATATATATATGTACATTTATTTCATTAATTTGTCCTGCAAATGATTAAGACCTACGAATCATAACACTATAGGTTTGCTTAAACCCCTATTTGTAGCGTATAAATTGTTGCAAGAATCGTTCGGATATTATTTAGGACAGTTTATAAACGCATGCACTTATCAAATAAATTGATGTATCAAAATTCTATATCAGGTTGAATCGGGTTTGTGAAAAACAAGAAATCCCAACAGATAGGGAACCTTCCAATTGGAATGTGTGGCGATTAACGTAACTGCAAATGAATTTTGGATCTTTTGGACCACACAATAAATGTTCTCAAACGATTCATGGGCAGGTTGGAATAGCTTGGAGAACGGTACGAACTATCGTCCCCATTTATTCCGCATGCACTTGATAGTGCAATAGTTAGTGACATTTAGTACACCATGTTTATTTTACCAATGCCCAGGACGAGTTCCTTGGACAAAGTTATTCGCTAAAGTGTTCGCGTGCAACGCCTGTGGCCTGCCCAAACATTTTAAAGTTGAATTGTAAGATGGGAAAAGATTCCAACTTTTTCTATTCGATGAAACGAACAATTTTTTTTTAAATTCAATTTTTTGCAAAACTGCTTTTAATTGTTAAAGATTGCTAAAACTGTTAAAACGGATCCAAACATATAAAATAGAGAAAAACAAGTTTTTACCGATATCTTACGTTTTAACGTAACGATTTTAATAAAACTTCTTAAACATCGTCTAAAGTACAATAGGCACAAGCCATCCAGACGTTTTTGTGTACTTAAGTAATATATTTTACAATCGTTGACAAGGCAACTAAACAACATCATCATGATAGTCTATTTTCTCTATATGTGTTCAATACATATTTATGGCAATACGCTGCAATATGCCTATTATAGAATATTCTTAATTCTTTCATAGATCCAACTATACTCAAGACATAAAAATTATGCATTAACATTATTATATTTTCTGGATGAATTTAAAAATAAAGCATGACATCAAATACTATCGAAATTACACTTCTAAATAAATTTAATTTGATATACAACATAACATATAATGTCGTCTCAATTTTTCGATGGAATTTGTGATGGCCATTTTTTTACAACAAATTTCATGGAATGTATAATTTCTTTCCCTACACAATACGAGTTTTTAAATAATACTCAACATGCCTTATAAGTTTATACTTTTTTTAACACCCTTACTTCTGCCATATTTTTTTTTTTTTCAAAATGCCAAAAAAAATAATAGTTAAATAGTTTATTTATTTTAGTTTATTTATTTATTTCTCCTTTTTAAATCCCTTAAAACGATTTATAACATGTTATGTCAAAAAGAATTTTATTCATTCGCCATATTGGCCGCCATCTTAGAAATATATAGTGAAATTTCCAAAACCTATACAGTTGTTACAAATGCTGATGGTGCAGCTGGGGGTATAATTTAGTTCAAATTAGTCAATCTCTGAAATGAAGAACCCACGCTTCTTTGAAAGAGACTGTCAATTGGTGTGGCACATAGCTTCCTCGAATCCTATCACGTACTTTATTGATTTTATTCTTTTATAAGCCATTATTATCAAATTTGTTCAATTGTTTCCCCCGTTTTTTTTTTATTTTGTCAACCTTGTTTGGATTTTTTACACAAATTAAAGTACACATTTAGCAATAGTTAAAGAGTCAGACGGTTCAAATTAATCTGTGGTTTTCTGCGGGCTACATTCGGTAAATTATAAAAGTTTCATAAAAATCAAATAAGTACTTTTAAAGCTATAGGTGTAAATAAATATGTTTGTGCGCAAGAGGAAGAGAAACAAATGAGCGCAGAAGGTTGAAACTTATATGGGACCAATAATGAGACCAATAATGGGACCAATAATGAGACCAATAATGGGACCAATAATGGGACCAATAATGGGACCAATAATGAGACCAATAATGGGACCAATAATGGGACCAATAATGAGACCAATAATGAGACCAATAATGGGACCAATTAAAATCGGATGTGTAGTTTTTAAGATATATAGGTTAGCAAAAATTGAGCGATAAACAGACACGGAACCAAAAATTTTTCGCTGATGTCTCAAACGGATTTTCTGTTTTCAAATCGGAGACCTAAAAATGTTTTCGTTCTTCAGAAAAATCACGTAGCTTTCATTACCTTCGGTAAGCTCGGAAGCAAAATATAGGTACTAGTTGAATGCCAAATCTTTATTCTTATTTGAAAGTTACAGCTTATTTGTAAGTGATTGAAATGTGTAATATGAGCCTTGGTTTGCAGCAGATCGCCTGTGTAACTACGGTTAGTAATAAGAGCGTAAAGTAAAGGGGAAGAAGAAACACGATATAAGGGACTGAAATTAAACTTGGGAAGCATTGGAAAGTCCAAACAATACAAGACATGACATTATATTACAGTACTCTAGGTTCTCTACAGCCTAGCTCAGTATGGCTTCCTATTTACTGCCTCGTCCCCTTACCTTGTCTTAAACCACTACATAATAAGAACTTACAATACTTTTATTACCAATAACTATAAAAACTAGGAACAAAGAAGTACTTAAACTTTGGTTGGGCTTCATTATTATTTTGTGGTAATAGATTACTCCTTAATATTTCAATGTTGTCATTTAGTTTAAGTTATATTGAGTTTCCATGACAATTCAAAAATTTAATGAACTTTTATATTATGATATTAGGGTTCGTTCGAAAACACTAACCAGGCAGAGAAGTTGCCGGTGTGTCCGGAAAGACTAACCTAAACAATCCCGCGTTCGGAAACCTTGGGTTGATTTAGCGGGCGACCAGATCGGTTGCGACCGCTTCGACCGAGTTTAGAATACGTTTAGTTAACCATATTGAAGTCAGAGCAGTCTGATGCTAATATTTGATATTTTATACATGGCGGCTCTCAATATAAAAACAAAATAATATAGAATTTTTCAAAAATAATTTATTAAAAATACCAGGACAACAGTGGTTAAAAAAAAAAAAAAAAAAATCTTGCCACGGGGTTCCGCAAGCCGAATTTCCACTGGAAATTAGAAGTTCAATTTGTGTATGTGTCGTTTAAACTTCTTTCATATACAGAGATTATATTGCGAGTGAGCGTTTTCACGTCCCTTGAATTTAAAAAAGTGGTTTTTCAAAAATGTCTGAATGTCATTATCTGTCGTCTGTAGTTTGTCATCTGTGCAGACTCTCGAGCCTAGACTATTTGGCCGATTTACATGAACTTTGGCATACCTTGGCTCCCATATTTATCTTGGCATACCTGTTCAGAAACACCATAACGCCTTAGGCGAAATGGGAAAAATAAATTATAGTTGTATATTTAGGAACACCCTCCCCAAAAAATTCGTACATTAATTGGATTTGTATTAAAGTTTAAATTTGATGTAGAACTAAAATCTTCGAATCAAATTAAAACTTTTCTAATCACCTTAACGAAAGAGAAAAGCAGAAAAAAATCAAACAGAGTATATATACATATACACACATATATACAAATGGGACCAATAATGGGACCAATAATGGGACCAATAATGGGACCAATAATGGGACCAATAATGGGACCAATAATGGGACCAATAATGGGACCAATAATGGGACCAATAATGGGACCAATAATGGGACCAATAATGGGACCAATAATGGGACCAATAATGGGACCAATAATGGGACCAATAATGGGACCAATAATGGGACCAATAATGGGACCAATAATGGGACCAATAATGGGACCAATAATGGGACCAATAATGGGACCAATAATGGGACCAATAATGGGACCAATAATGGGACCAATAATGGGACCAATAATGGGACCAATAATGGGACCAATAATGGGACCAATAATGGGACCAATAATGGGACCAATAATGGGACCAATAATGGGACCAATAATGGGACCAATAATGGGACCAATAATGGGACCAATAATGGGACCAATAATGGGACCAATAATGGGACCAATAATGGGACCAATAATGGGACCAATAATGGGACCAATAATGGGACCAATAATGGGACCAATAATGGGACCAATAATGGGACCAATAATGGGACCAATAATGGGACCAATAATGGGACCAATAATGGGACCAATAATGGGACCAATAATGGGACCAATAATGGGACCAATAATGGGACCAATAATGGGACCAATAATGGGACCAATAATGGGACCAATAATGGGACCAATAATGGGACCAATAATGGGACCAATAATGGGACCAATAATGGGACCAATAATGGGACCAATAATGGGACCAATAATGGGACCAATAATGGGACCAATAATGGGACCAATAATGGGACCAATAATGGGACCAATAATGGGACCAATAATGGGACCAATAATGGGACCAATAATGGGACCAATAATGGGACCAATAATGGGACCAATAATGGGACCAATAATGGGACCAATAATGGGACCAATAATGGGACCAATAATGGGACCAATAATGGGACCAATAATGGGACCAATAATGGGACCAATAATGGGACCAATAATGGGACCAATAATGGGACNTAGATACTAAAGAGAATAATACAATATATAGAAGGAAGATCACTGATAACATTGAAGCCAACTTTGGTTGTGTCCCTTAATCCGCGTTCTAAAAATTCATTTTTGTAATTTGTGATATCATAACTCTAAAATTATTTGCCTTCGGTTTTTTAATTTAATTTTTTATTAAATTATAATTATTGATAGTCAGTTTAGTTTATTGTAATATTTTTTGTTTTATGTTATTTTAGCTTGAAATATGCTAACAATAATGTTTATTATATCATTCCGTGCGAGTTGAAAAAAATGACGTCAGAGTGAAACGTAAACAATAACCAAAGGCAGGGTTTGTTTTCTTGATGTTTGTGAGCGGGCTTTGAATAGATACTAAAGCATGGCCAACCTTCTCCAGCTTAAATGAAAAAAATTAGTGTTTGTTATGTTGGAAGCCTAGTCTAAGGACACAACTTCTCAGCAAAAGTTGGCTTCAGTCTATTATCAGTAATTGCTTAGGATTTCGATTCTATGCTCCTTCTATAAATAGTATTATTCTAAGTTAACAAATGTTCTCAAAATCACTTTTCAATTTTAAAATTTTTCACTAGGTAGCTCTAGTGGCGCTGTTTACAATTTTTAAATTTTTTATAATATTTTGAATACCTGGTTTTTCTATTAGCCTTTAAGGGAACAAATAACCAGATTTTTCCGGATTTTTTAATTTTGCCTTTATTTGTACAATAAACTCTACCTAAATACAAAATTTCAAGTTTCTAGGATAACAATCTTAGAAACTTCTAACAAAAAGTGCCTTAGAATTATGATGAGTGAGTGACGAAATAACAAAACTTTAGGCTCATATATCTTATGAACTACTATTGGTAGAGGTGTGAAATTTTTATTTACGGTTCAGTTTGTCATGAACTTTAAATTAAAATTAATTTTATATATCTAAGTATCTTCAAAAGGATAATATAGGGGGGTCCAAATTGCCGTGAGTTGGTTCCAGTAAAGGATGGTACGGCTGAGCTCGACTTGGCGGGGGCACTGCCGTGCCCCCAGATTTAATTTAGTATAGGAAAGTAGTTTTAATTTCCAAAAAAAAAACTAATATGAAGAAGGAAAATAGCCATAAACTTTGTATTTAAGAGTTACATTTAGATGATCATTATTATTCTTTTATGTTTACACTGTTTCTTTAGTTTATGTGCAATTGTAAAATGAAGAAGAGGTCTGATATTAGATCAAAGAATTTAATCTAAAATTGTATTATATAAATTCTATAATACATGTTATATCCATGATGAATTTCACATTTACATTAGTTTAAAAACACTGTACGTCATTTTAGAGAAATAATTTCCAGAAATATTTGGTTGAAAATTTCAGCTAAATTTGATACAGATTTTAAGCAAATGTATCTCATGTAAGTATCTCATGTATCTCACATGTATCTCATGTAAGTATATGTGTATTTTTTTATAGTATCTTCTGGCATTTATAAAGCTACCGTAAGTAAGCTATGATTCATATTTTTAAAAGACTCGGTGCAGCCTCGATTCTTTTTCGGTAGATTTTCTTGTATTGTCGCGGCTATCTCGATACATTTGTCTCATGTCTCTTGTATTCAATGCAAAATGGGTAACTTTATATTATGTTGCATAGGGTCATCGTTGATTAGACTCTAGCGTCTAATAATAATGTATACATTAAATGTCGATATTTTCAAAATGGCGATAGATGTTAAAATGAAATTCAGTGGAAATATTTTTGTTATAAAGAGGTATAATTTGTGCAAATGTCCGAAGAATCAGAAAATGTTTCGACTACATGTAAGGACTGATTTTTGTAAAACACTCGAGCTTAAAAACTGTAGAATTATGTGAGACCAACACAAACAAACACAGAAATCCAGCTATGTACCGCTCAAATGGTCTTAAAAACACCCAAACCGGACAATTTCGTTGAAATCTTGATTTCAAATTTTTTTTTGGGTNATTTTTGTAAAACACTCGAGCTTAAAAACTGTAGAATTATGTGAGACCAACACAAACAAACACAGAAATCCAGCTATGTACCGCTCAAATGGTCTTAAAAACACCCAAACCGGACAATTTCGTTGAAATCTTGACTATCCCAAAACCCGATTAAATCAAATTTAATTAAGGTACAGTTAACTTTAAGTTTGAGAGAAAAAAGGGAAATTTAGCCGAAATTGTTTACCTTTACAAAAGAAAAAAAAAATTAGATTCGTTTGAAGTTTCTCTTTTGGCACGAGATAAAAAAAACACAAAATTCTTATTTACTACTCTCTTCAATCGACCTTTTTTTTGTAATATCTCCCTTCTAAATTAAAACGCTGAAAAGTTTTGTGTTTGTTCATTTTAATAAATTAGTTTATTTTAAAGGTAGATTAAATAAATAAAGTTTAAAAATAAATAAAATCCCAACAAAAACACTGGTGTAAAAAAATAAGCCAAGTCTCGCGTAAAAAGTAGTGAGATGATAGGTTTAGCCAAGTCTCCCACTGGCCGAGAAAGTTCCACTAGGTCTAATTTATCCAGTGCAAGAACATGATGTTTGTCTGTTCCTCTCTCTATTCTCTTTCCCAAATCACTCTACACGTTTAAATTTAAATACCTTTTCTGGAAGCAAAATATAGGTACTAGTTGAATGCCAAATCTTTATTCTTATTTGAAAGTTACAGCTTATTTGTAAGTGATTGAAATGTGTAATATGAGCCTTGGTTTGCAGCAGATCGCCTGTGTAACTACGGTTAGTAATAAGAGCGTAAAGTAAAGGGGAAGAAGAAACACGATATAAGGGACTGAAATTAAACTTGGGAAGCATTGGAAAGTCCAAACAATACAAGACATGACATTATATTACAGTACTCTAGGTTCTCTACAGCCTAGCTCAGTATGGCTTCCTATTTACTGCCTCTTCCCCTTACCTTGTCTTAAACCACTACATAATAAGAACTTACAATACTTTTATTACCAATAACTATAAAAACTAGGAACAAAGAAGTACTTAAACTTTGGTTGGGCTTCATTATTATTTTGTGGTAATAGATTACTCCTTAATATTTCAATGTTGTCATTTAGTTTAAGTTATATTGAGTTTCCATGACAATTCAAAAATTTAATGAACTTTTATATTATGATATTAGGGTTCGTTCGAAAACACTAACCAGGCAGAGAAGTTGCCGGTGTGTCCGGAAAGACTAACCTAAACAATCCCGCGTTCGGAAACCTTGGGTTGATTTAGCGGGCGACCAGATCGGTTGCGACCGCTTCGACCGAGTTTAGAATACGTTTAGTTAACCATATTGAAGTCAGAGCAGTCTGATGCTAATATTTGATATTTTATACATGGCGGCTCTCAATATAAAAACAAAATAATATAGAATTTTTCAAAAATAATTTATTAAAAATACCAGGACAACAGTGGTTA
>KZ651179.1:117535-142454 GCA_001010745.2 Gerris buenoi | reverse complement strand
AGAAACTGTCCCAAGCGCCCTTCGGGAAACTGGTAAGAGCTGATGTGATGGCCCGTACATCGGCTATAATGCAGGGCCACTGCAAGGGGATGGGACGTAATAGGATTTGTATCACTGGTAGGGTTAACGGGGTTATCCAGGAAATGCTAGTAGATAGTGGTGCCGAGTGCTCCCTATTGCGAGAGGACATTTGGCGCAAATTGCGAGGATCAACTGATGTTTTGCCAAGTAATAATGTCCTGACGAATGCTTCGGGTGTAGTTATCCCTATAATGGGAAAAGTTAGTGTAAAATTAGAGTTTGGATCAAATAAAGCTTTGCATCAGGATTTTTTTATTGCTGGTAGCGTTAACCATGCATGCATATTGGGGGCCGACTTCCTACTGAATAACAAATGTGATTTGGCACTATCTAAAAATTTATTAATCATTGATGGAACTCAAGTGGAACTAGACGATAGGGTGTTTAGGAGTGAACCAGAAGAAACGCATTCGAGAGGGGAATCAGTGCATAATGTGTGGTTGGTAAATACAGTAGTAGTTCCGGCGAACCACGAAATGATAATAGAAGGTAGGATTGAAAAGGGAGCTCTTCCAAACTTAGTAGGTATATACGAGCCGTCCGAGAGGTTTCAGGGGAAATATTCATTAGTTGCAGCTAGGTCGCTAGCTGAGTCTCGAATTATACCAATTAGGGTAATGAACATTTTGGACGAGGATATAGTAGTCTACAAAGGATCGAATGTGGGTACATTCTCGGAAATTGGGGATCAAGGAAGTTATAAGCAAATCATGCAAATAGGCAGTTACAATGAGGGGGATGTATCTAAACTGTTTAATTTAGGGGATAGTGACTTAGGGGCAAAAGAGAGAGAGGTCGTAGCTAGTATGCTAAGGGAATTTCCTGATATTATTTCGTTCGGACAGAAAGATATTGGTAGAACGGGCTTGGTAAAGCATTCCATTGATACGGGCCAAGCGCAGCCGATAAAGCAGCACCCTAGAAGGATTCCATTACACCTACAAGAGGAAGTAAGGCAGATGGTGAAGGACATGGAGGATAGCAAGGTCATCCGGGAATCTTCTTCACCTTGGAGCAGCCCGGCTGTCCTGGTGCGAAAGAAAGATGGCTCTCTAAGGTTCTGCATTGATTATAGGAAACTTAATAGATGCACAGTGAAAGATGCGTTTCCATTGCCCCGTATAGATGACATACATGACACCTTAGGAGGAAGCAAGTGGTTTAGTACCATAGATCTGGCGAGTGCGTACTATCAGGTTGAGGTGGAGGAAGTAGACAAACCCAAGACTGCTTTTTCTACCGTAACCGGTCACTACGAATTCAATGTGCTACCTTTCGGGCTATGCAACTCGCCAGCCACGTTTCAGAGGTTGATGTCTAGAGTGTTGGCCGGGTTACAGTGGCAGACAACATTGGTTTACCTAGACGACATAATTGTATGGGGACGTGATTTTAACCAGCATCTAGAAAGGCTGAGGGAAGTATTTAAAAGACTGAGGAAGGCTGGGTTAAAATTAAAACCTGCTAAGTGTAAGCTATTTTGTAGGAAGGTAGAATTCTTGGGGCATTTAGTAACTGAGGGTGGTATTAGTACATTGCCAAGCAAGGTTGAAGCTATCGTCAACTGGAAGGTACCGGAAAATGTGGAGGAGTTGCGAGCTTTCCTGGGGACCGCGGGGTATTACAGGAAATATATTAAAAATTTTGCAGATATTGCGCAACCTTTGATAAAATTAACGCACAAGGGCTCACTGTTTTTGTTTGACCAATCGTGTAGGGATTCTTTTGATAAGCTTAAAGGTAAATTGACCAATGCACCAATCTTATCGTATCCAAAAATTTATGGCAAGTTTGTTTTGGACACTGATGCAAGTAGCTCAGGACTTGGAGCAGTATTAAGCCAATTCCAGGATGGCAAAGAAAAAGTAATTGGATACGCCAGCAGAACTCTATCAAAAGCAGAGCGCAGGTACTGCGTGACACGAAGAGAGATGTTAGCGTTGGTTTATGGAACAGAGCAGTTCAAACACTACCTAGTCGGACGTCCATTTTTGATCCGGACGGACCATAACTCGCTAAGATGGCTTCAAAACTTCCGTGAACCTGAGGGGCAAGTAGCAAGATGGTTAGAACGCCTAGCGGAGTTTGAGTTTGAGGTACAGCATCGACCAGGGAATCAACATGCCAACGCTGATGGTCTCTCCCGATGTAACCAATGCAATGAAGGAGGGCAGGCTTTTCGAGCATCTGTTAACAACATCAACGGAAGCTGGCCATATGAAGACGATAGGAAGAAGCTTGAAAATTTACAAAGGAATGACCCACATATCGGGCAAGTGCTTCGGTGGCGAGAAGAAAATCGGGTACCAACTAGAGAAGAAGTCGCTGCGGAGAGTGAAAAAACGCAGAAATTGATGCTTGAGTTTGAGCGGTTAATTATGAAGGATAGTGTGTTGTGCAGAATTTGGAAGGAGGAGGGGAAGCAGGATGTGCTTCAAGTTGTACTACCTGGCGCCATGATTACCGAGGTAATTAGTAAATCTCATGATTCCTTAACTGGAGGACACTTAGGCATAACTAGAACGCAGGATCGAATCATGAAGAGGTTCTACTGGCCTGGTTGGAGAAACGACGTAGAAATATTTTGTAAATCATGCCATGTGTGTGGGTCTAGGAAGTCTCCAACCAAGCCGGCTCGGGGTCCACTTCAGACCTACGGGGTCGGTTGTCCGTTCCAGCGGGTAGCGTGTGACCTATTAGGACCACTGCCTAGGTCGAATCAAGGAAGCAAGCATATAATGGTCGTGGCAGACTACTTCACAAAGTGCACAGAGAGCTTCGCTATAAAAGATATCGAGGCTTGTACAGTGGCTGCGAAGCTGGTCGCGGAGGTTGTCTGCTGGTTCGGAGTCCCTTATGAGTTTCTTAGTGATCAGGGAAGACAGTTTGAAGCAGCAGTCATGAAAGAGCTGTGCGGCTATCTAGGCATTGCGAAGGTTCGAACATCGGCCTATCACCCACAAACAGACGGACAAGTCGAGCGGTTTAATAGGACGCTATGCGATATGCTTAGTAAGTATGTAGCTGAGGATCAAACCGACTNAGAACAAATCAATCAATATTCGATTGACTCAAGAACATCAATTTTCTATTGACACTAGAACACCAATCTTCTATTGACTTTAGAACATCAATTTTATATTTACACTGGAACATCAATTTTATATTTACACTGGAATATCAATTTTATATTTACACTGGAACATCAATTTTCTATTGACCACGTACACACGTGTGTGTTGAAGAGGAAAGCTTACTCTGCCGACCCCTACGTTCTGGTTATATTCAACAGACAAAATTGAGTTCAACCTCATACAAAGTTTTACCCCCTTAGAAAATCATCACCTCCTTGCTACGTCCAACGTATTTCTTTTTCTTGGTCCTTTCTATTCTATCGTTTTTAAGATATAAAAATGTAGAGCATCGCTTGCCATACCACAGCACAAGAAAAAAGCCAAATATTATACCAAGTTCAGAAATAGCTATAATCATACCGTGTTTATTTTCTTTACTTATCTACCTTCACTATAATCATACCCCGAGGCGAAATGAAGTAAGTATTTTTACTACTACATTTGGAGATGCTACAACTCTAAAAATATTTTTTCTCGAAACGGTTTAAACTAGTTTAATTTTTTAAAACATCTATTTTGTAGTCCATTTTAAAATTAACGTAACCATTTAAGTTGCTTTACCGGTAAAAATTACGAAATTGGTAAACATTCTGAAATACGCGAGAAAAAAATTCGAATGTAACGATAGAAGTAATTTTCTCTTGAAAACTCTAGTTTCTGAGACATTCATGAAAATAAATCTTGAAATTGATATTGCTCATCATAGCACTTATATCATCATTATCACTTCATAGCAGTGTCGGTGTTCGTTTTACTAAAAAAAGTATTTAAAAAAGTTGTTTGTCTCATTAAATAGATGAAGTTAGANAGTTTGATTTTGAGGTACAGCATCGACCAGGGAATCAACATGCAGACGCTGAAGGTCTCTCCCGATGTAACCAATGCAATGAAGGAGGGCAGGCTTTTCGAGCATCTGTTAACAACATCAACGGAAGCTGGCCATATGAAGACGATAGGAAGAAGCTTGAAAATAGAATAATAGAAATGGAAAGCCTCTCCACTAATCATATGTTTATTTCACATTCAGAACTAGCTTTCGGCCTCTCGGCCATCATCAGTGCCTACAATAAGACAAACAATAACGTAAGTATAGTACAAACACAAATGTAGTTCACATAAAACATTTTAAAAGTTAAAAAAGTTAAAAAGAAGTTATAACGTAAGTATTTTTTTGGTTTTGCTTATTTTTAAATTGTTTCAATATTTTTATTTAATTTCATTTATTAATTTTATTGATTAACTATGTATCTTGTCACTTTTGTTTAATCATATTATTCTGTTTATTTAATTGTTTTTCCTTCGTTTGCATTTACTTATTATTTCTATTGTTATCTCAAATTTATTCATTTAACCTTTGTTAACTTCTTTTTAACTTTTTTAACTTTTAAAATTTTTTATGTGAACTACATTTGTGTTTGTACTATACTTACGTTATTGTTTGTCTTATTGTAGGCACTGATGATGGCCGAGAGGCCGAAAGCTAGTTCTGAATGTGAAATAAACATATGATTAGTGGAGAGGCTTTCATTTCTATTATTCTATTAATATCAACTCCACTTGCGCTCTTAATCTTCAGATGTTTTTTCGCCGAACAGCCATGCGCCCTTACAATGATCAGGCAAGCATTTTTGATTTTTTAAGTCAGGATTCACTTATGGTTATAGACAATTATTCTTTGTTTAAATTAAAATCTAAATATATAAAGTTATCGATAAAAAAGGAAATGGCTCGCAAGAACATTTGGTTCTTAAGGAAGTGTCTGGAAGAGAATTTAAAGCCCTCTTTTCTGTTTCGCTTTGGGATTAAGAAGTTACGCGTTCGTCGTGAAATAGAGCTTAAAATAAATCAACTTTTACTAAAAGACGAATTAAAGCGTTGGTATAGGACAAGGGATAATACGGATCATTATTTAATTTACATTTTGAACAAGCTAAATATTTCATTGAGCAATAGTGAACTCAATGAATTAAAAAATAATACGCTGATTGCAGTACGGGAACAGGGAGAGATAAAGCAAGGTCGTTTGATAGATAAATTAAACGTGTGCCGTAGAAGCATTAATATATCGGAGAGTAATGTAAACATGCCTTCTGTAACCTATGCAAA
This sequence comes from Gerris buenoi, assembly GCA_001010745.2. Taxonomy (NCBI): domain Eukaryota; kingdom Metazoa; phylum Arthropoda; class Insecta; order Hemiptera; family Gerridae; genus Gerris; species Gerris buenoi. Next base: position 137,133 of record KZ651179.1, on the reverse strand, counting down.
TAATCAGAATGAAAACACGTCTTATCTAGTTACTGATAGTCAGCTTGTAAACATCACTGATAGCGGTCAACGTTCTAATTTTGAGTTTCACCCAAAAGTAAAAACAATAACAACCTCTAATGCTTTGTTTACTAACAACGAGTTAGCTCTTCTAGGAAAAGGCCTAAAATATTGTGTTCCCAAGCAATCCACCAACGAAGACTTAATTGATCTTGTTACCTCCGTAGACTACATAGATTTACCACCCAATGCAAAAGTCGAATGTGCCGGGCTGGTAAACAAAATGATTAGAGAACGTTCCCATTCAAGACCTAATGTCAAGAACAAATTTCTTCGAACTGAAAACTCCGCTATTAAGTCCCTTAAGGAAAAAATAGCTAATGAAAATTTAATCGTTATTAAGGCTGACAAGGGGAATTGCACTGTCGTCATGGAACGTCCCGTTTATGCTCAAAAGGTCAATGAATTTATACAAAAACATAGTTTCAAACAGATAGCCAGTGATCCAACAGTTAAATTACAGCAAAATGTTAGAGAGGTTTTAAGAAACACTAATCATATCCTCACTAAGGAGAGGGATAAACAGAAACTTATAAACATGAATGCTATAGCTCCCCGATTATACGGTGCCCCTAAAATTCATAAGGACGGTATTCCCATCAGGCCGATAGTCTCGTTTTGTTCTTCCCCCGTTGAGAAAGTGGCGAGATTTGTTAATAGCGAATTTCACAACCTCTGTCGCTTCAAAGCATATGATGCTGTTAAAAACAGCAAAGACTTTATCAACGAATTTAAAGATCATTGTTTACCGCCACAAGCGTTTTTAGTGTCATTTGATGTTGTGGACCTCTTTACTAGTATCTCACCAGTTGCTTCGATGAAGCTAATCAAACGTATTTTGGACAAAGAATCTTGCGATAAGATCATAAACGCTGAATATATGAATCTTCTAGAGCTAGTGCTTAGTCAAAACTACTTTCAGTTCGATGAAAAATTTTATGTGGCATCTGAAGGTCTAGCCATGGGTTCTCCAATTGCCCCTACTTGCGCTGAAGTCTTCATGCACTATTTTGGAAAAGAGTTCGTCCACGACGTTCATAACCCGTATATCAATTATATACACGCGTGGAAACGATATGTAGACGATGTATTTTGCATCTGGATAGGCACTAGGGACGAACTTCATAATTTTCTCGCATATCTTAACAAATGTTTTCCGAAAATTACGTTCACATGTGAGGTTGAAGTTAATAAAACTTTGAATTACCTAGATCTATCTATAACCCGCCAAGATCACAAACTTTCCTTTGACATTTTCAGAAAACCTACCACTACGGACACTGTTATTCCCGCTTCATCACGGCATCCCTGGCCGCAAAAAATGGCTGCTTTCCACTCACTAGTGGATAGATTATTGAATGTTCCCCTTTCACCTTCAGCTTACAACAGAGAAAAAGCCACCATAGCTCATATAGCGCGTTCCAACGGCTACAACCCTATCCTTGTTGATAAGCTCATTCACAAAAAGAAACGCAGCAGAGTTCTTGCTGCAATTCGTACTGAACCAGAGTCTGTCTCGCCTCAATCCAAGCGTTGGTGCACATTGCCCTATGTAGGTGAGTTCACGGAGAAAGTCCTACGCCTTCTAAGAAAACACAACATGGCTGTAGCGCTAAAATCCTCTGGTTCTCTTAGGAGTATATTTTCTCGCCCTAAGGACAAGGTGGATCTTTTGGACCGTAGCGGGGTCTATTTATTAAAGTGTGGAATTTGCTCTTCGTCCTATGTCGGCCAAACCGGGCGTCGCTTCCGAACCAGGGTTAGTGAACACATGAGGAACTCGGACAGCCGTTTCTTCGCTCATCTTCAGGATGCAGGGCACCACCATGGACAACACGAAGTGGCGTTGTTACATTTTACAACTAAAGGCCCTAAACTTAATTCCTTGGAAAGCCTGGAGATTCGGAGAAACCTGGAGATTGGAGGGGAATTGTCTCTTAATGAGAGGGGGGAAGGCGGGTCCTCTATACTGCTGGACACACTTAGTCATCTCCCCCGCCCTTCAGTCCGTTTTATGTCTCTCATGTGACTCAACGCCGGGTTTTTTCCTTACCTTTTTAGCGGTAATTATTTTTTAATAACTCTTTTCAACTTCATTTTAACCTTGTCATTTTTAACCTTTTTTGACTTTTTTTACTTATTATTTCTATTGTTATCTCAAATTTATTCATTTAACCTTTGTTAACTTCTTTTTAACTTTTTTAACTTTTAAAATTTTTTATGTGAACTACATTTGTGTTTGTACTATACTTACGTTATTGTTTGTCTTATTGTAGGCACTGATGATGGCCGAGAGGCCGAAAGCTAGTTCTGAATGTGAAATAAACATATGATTAGTGGAGAGGCTTTCCATTTCTATTATTCTATTAATATCAACTCCACTTGCGCTCTTAATCTTCAAGCTTGAAAATTTACAGGGGAATGACCCACATATCGAGCAAGTGCTTCGGTGGCGAGAAGAAAATCGGGTACCAACTAGAGAAGAAGTCGCTGCGGAGAGTGAAAAAACGCAGAAATTGATGCTTGAGTTTGAGCGGTTAATTATGAAGGATAGTGTGTTGTGCAGAATTTGGAAGGAGGAGGGGAAGCAGGATGTTCTTCAAGTTGTACTACCTGGCGCCATGATTACCGAGGTAATTAGTAAATCTCATGATTCCTTAACTGGAGGACACTTAGGCATAACCAGAACGCAGGATCGAATCATGAAGAGGTTCTACTGGCCTGGTTGGAGAAACGACGTAGAAATATTTTGTAAATCATGCCATGTGTGTGGNTCGGTAAGCTCGGAAGCAAAATAAAAAAATAAAAATTATTTTAAATCTCTCCTTCTTTTTCCCCGCAAGTTGATAAGACGGAAGGTTTACTTCTGGTTATTCAAGTAAAATTGTTAAACATGTTAATTTGTTAATTTTTATTTGTTCTCGTCTGTCGTTAATTTTAATTTTATAACATTTACTAAGTGTTGACTATAATGTGACGGAGCCACTATGTGGTCTATATATAACTTTTTCCTTCTTCTTGTTAAATTGTTGTTAACGATCCAATCTTCTTAAGATAAGGTAAGAAAAGAATTAGAGTCTTTGCCTTTAATTTCAGTTAATTTTTGTATTTAAATTGTGACGGGTCCTGTCAGTTGTCAAGAGGATTCACATTTGTCAACTTGCAGATTATTGTTCGAATCAATTCAAGTGTTATTTTGAGTGTTAATAATATAATAGTTTGTTCAAATATATCATCGTTTGGTTATTCGTTACATTGGTGGCAAGCGGTGGGATGAGTTCTAGAAGGAGAAAGAANAATGTTGTGCAGTTTAAACTTCTTTTAAACTACTACAATTATACAAATACTACAAATTTCCAATGGAAATTCGCTCGGCTTGCGGAAACCCGCGGTAGGATTTCTTTTTCTTTTATATAAAATTAGCCTTCAACCGTCTAAGGTCTCGGGTACGATGCGAGCGGTAAGGGGCAGATTTGTAGAGTGGTGATTTGCGCTGGCTACGATAAGAGAGAAAATAATAGGCTGAGCGGAATTTTTCTTCAGTTTCCTGTCATGTTTACTTGATGAGAATTTCCAATCGACTAAAAACAGAAGCGGTGAGCGAAAATTAATCTCTAGGCTCAGCGGTGAGTGGCAACATCATTCAGACGCTTGTACTTATCCTAGATGGCCGTCCTCTATTCCATTTCCATTGTACTTATGTCTACATAAACGTGAGTGGTACCGATCCGCTACCCACCGCTCAGCGCTCGTATTGTATCCTAGGCAATTGTAACAGCAAATAAATAAGCCGCCCGACAAATTTCGTTTCCAAAGCATTTATAACAAATAATTAATCTTAAAGTCTAGCATCTTTAGATGTATGCTTTGTCGAAAACTTAAAGCCAAACCATATACGCCCAAAATGGGTAACTTTCCAATACCCCGTGATAATCACGGAGACTGTTTGATCTGCGTTGTAGTAGATTTCGCTGGACTTTTTTGTTAAAATTTTCCAACAGAAAAATGTTGCTGTCGTCCCATTTATGTCTTCATATTTGTCTAGCAAGTAGAGCTGTAAATCTTGAGCTTGTTTGCTTGCTCTTTACTCCAGCTTGTTTGGAACCCTTTCACCGTTTCGTTTCAAGACGAGGTTTGAGGTTTGTCATATGAGCTTTATTCAGATTGTGGATTGTGGGTCGAATTTTGTCGGTACAGCTCGCGCTTTTGAAATTACATAACACCTTTCTTAGGGATAATACCACACAAGGTATTTAACTAATGCAGCTCCTAATAAAGACGTTTCAAACCATGATTGCGCCTACCTACCCGGGTGCAAACGTATTTCTCAATCTATACTCAACATTTTTGGTGGCAATGTGTAAAGTTTACTCAAATTTATTACAACAGTGGGTTAAATTGCGAAAAGAACATTAAATCAGAAACGATAGTTACAGATCCATAGTAAACATGTACATAATTGTACTAAATGAATGTAGTATATCAAAGTATTAATTTAGCAATGTTTAAATAGCGCAGAAGGTTAAAATTAATCACAAGAAATTAATTAAAAAGAAATCTTATGTTAAATTATTGTATCAGATTAATGTAAAAATTTATTTTATATATCTTGGGAATATTTTATGTATATGTAGACTGTGGACATGTCCTTATTGGAATCCATGTCTATATGTAGTTCTATGTTCCCAATGATGAAAACTGTACCGCGCTCAAGCTTAGGCTTATGCGGACAGTAAGAAAACCTAGTTTTAAGGCTCTTATTTGTTATAATANAGGTATGACAAGAGAGTACATGGGGAACCACTAACTGAGGGAAGTAAGGTGTGGCTGTATATACCGGTGCAACGACGAGGCAGATCCAAGAAGTTCAGCAAACCATGGGTAGGGCCATACACCATACTAAAACGACTCTCCGAGGTGACATATAGAGTACAAGCGAATAAAGACGTCAAAGGGCCGAAGCGGTTAGTAGTTCATTTCAACAGGCTGAAGAAATATGTTGACCGCACCTCAATAGGAGGGGGAGAAGTGTGACGGGTCCTGTCAGTTGTCAAGAGGATTCACATTTGTCAACTTGCAGATTATTGTTCGAATCAATTAAAGTGTTATTTTGAGTGTTAATAATATAATAGTTTGTTCAAATATATCATCGTTTGGTTATTCGTTACAAAATCATATAACAAGAACATGTTTTTGTAATCTTAGATTTTTCGATGTTTTTAGGCATGAATATGCCCCGGAGTGGGGCGAAATATAGCCAAATTAAGAATAATTCATCTTAATTGAATTTTTATTTACTACCCTTGATCGACCCACATAAAAACGAAGATTATAAGAAGGGACAAACCTAACTACTATATAAATCAGAATTGTTTATCGAGTTATATTGTCACTGCCATCGATCGGAGGCAATCTAAGTTTTCTTTTATACCAAATTTTCAATCGAATATATGCAAGAGAGAAAATAAAAAGAAAGTAAACTAAAAGGGTTTTTACCCTTGTATAAAAGAAAAGCTAATATTATGCTAAAGTTGGAAGGAAGGGCGCCCTATTTCACGAGGAAGGCTTGATAACACACCGAGGGTCACAAAATCAACCTTCCTATCTTGATTATATCGGACCTTATTTAATAGCTGTCATCCTACTATCCTAATAGCTCTTTTAGTTTCATCAGAAGAACTTCCATTCATTTTTGGTTGTAATCATTGGTTTATTTATTGTTCATTTTCTTTTTAATTTCATATATTTATTAAATTTAAATTTGAAAGAGAAGGTTATAGTTCTAGAATACTTTTAGGCCATAACAAATTATGATGTATGCAAAGCGAAAACTCCTTAGTGAAGGTGGTGGCGTGGTTCTATTATGTGTGGCTCTAAATCCTCTTCCAGAATTTTGATTTTGACTATTGTATCGACATTTCCTATAATCTTTTACTAAAAACTTTAGGCCTAAACAAACCATCTCTTGACACAATTCTGGGCCATGGACTTTATTTCTTTCCATAGGTTTTCATCATCTTTAATTAATTTTTTTTTAAATTACCTTTTTCAAGTGCGATTTTCCCCCTTGCATCCTCTCCAGAGCCTGCTGACTTATGTAGACTTCGGTTAACCTTAGATTATGTCTTCTTTTTTTTATTAATTGTTTCAGCTGCTGGAATTCCTTCACATCTATTTAACCTACTTGTTTGTCATTCTTTCAGGTCAAACTATCTTAAGAGTTTTATTGGCAGTTACATTAATAAATTTATACAATCACATACGCATCACATACATACAATCACATACATTTCGATTACGATCAAATACTATTATTTACTATAATTATTAAAGGGCAAGGGAGAGAGAAGGATAACAAATACATGCCACCTCTGGGAATTTAACAACGGATCCCTTCGTTTACCACCAGCAACATCATTGATCTAAAAATGTTTGATGAGATTATGTTATCAGATTATTTTATGTTATGTTTATTTCAAATTTTGACAAATTGCAAATTTTTGTGTTAGACCTTCGTATCTTGTCGGTCTTTGAACATTTTTAAATTACTAATGATGCTCAAAAGTTCAGACTCTCTGAATCAAAAAACCTTTATCTCTTTTATTTCGAATTATACTTCTAGTATTCCCCGTCCATTTCACTGAACCGCCCTTTATACTTCATATATATTTTTTTTTTTTTTTTTTCTCCTTCAGACCCTTTTCCCAAAGGATACAAAGAAGGACTTCTTTTCTTTTTATACTTCTTTTTTTTTTTTTTTTTTAATTGCAATCGGCTAGTAAAGTATACTGCTCTTTATCGGTGATTTTCATTTAAAAGTAGAAACAAACCATGTGTTATCCGAATAGAAGGGAGGAAAACACAGCTGAATGAGTTACACCCAGGTTCATTTAGCTTGATAGCAGGGACACATCTGGATCGGGACAAATTGCATTTGCTATCAACCTTTGTTTATGTGTTTGCAATCAGGTCTGTTTCCTGGCTTTGAAGGTGCAACCCTTTTCAGTAGCTTTTACCTATACTAATGCTAATTCCTGTTCTGATAAGGAGGAGTTGGAATGGGAACTCTTTCCCTTGACATGGGTTCTACACTGTAGGTACTGTTGTGGGATTTTTCGGGGATTAGGTTTTTCGGTTTTGGGTTAGCTATGGAAGGAGAGAAATGGTCGGAAAATACCCTCTTGAAATCCTATTACTGGTTTTTCCATTACACGGCTTTAGCGATGAATCCAACATTTTCCAATAGCTCATACACCCTCAAGCCACCCTTACCCGAACCTCTTCTATATCACTTCATGTATTCCGGAAATCTCAATACACCCTTTTTCACAACAGGGTCCTTTTTTTATACAAAAAATATCTTCCAATAAAAAAAAACCTCACTTCATACTTAGGGAGATATAAACCGCCCTTTTCTAAAAAAAAAGAAAATGTGATTTAACCATTCCCAATTTTACATTCTTCCAAAAAAAAAAAAAATTACTTATCGAAGAAAGAAAACTCAATTTTAAAATAAAATTCATAGCAGAGAATAAAGACACGATTTCTTTTCACTATATTCATAAGCATTGAATTTATTGAAAAGAGTGTTTAGTGTAAAAACACAAGTGTTTTCTTTTCATCAAAATCATAATATTAACAAAATTTGAAAAATAATTTAACAAAACCCCACTTCCCGTTCCCAGAAAGGTTACAACATTTTTATTGAAATTTGTTTAATGCTCACATCCAAAATTTTAGTGACAACTATTTTTCAAAATTTATCTTTTTACTTTCTCGCATATGTAGTATATATTAAAGATAAAGTTCTGAGATGTCACGGGCACGAACGAAGATTTTGATTGATCTATACACGTTTTGAGGTCCTCTTAGTATAAAAAAGGAGAAGAGATCCCTTAGTGGTTTTAAAAAAACACTGTCTGCCATTTGTAGTCTGTGGAGCCTGAACTAATGGGCCAATTTCGTTTAAATTTGACTTCCGAATTTTATACTCCAAATGTTAGAGCACTTTCCTCTGAAAAAAAATTGTATATTAGTCATCTCATGAAAAATATAGTTTCTGAGATATTAATGATAATAAATGTGATTTTATTGAAAATCGAAAACAACAAGTAAACAAACACCTGTTGAACACTTTTTAAATGTGTTAAAAAAAAAAATGAGATATTATGGGTTTTAAATGCAGTATTATTCTCATGTAACTATTCTTATTATTATCAGACGCGAGGAATCAATGTGTCACTCAAATTAACTGGCAGACGTTTTTAAATTACAAATCTTGGTATGACTAGTTTTAATCACCTCCCGTCCTTGCCATCTCTCATTTGACGCTGCGTCTTGCCGTCCTTACCTGCAGAGTCTGCACTGGTCCCTAACGGCAAGTTAACTGTGTTGTGTAGGTGGGTCTAGAGTCTAGAGTAGGGTTGGGAAGTCGATGTCGATGTATTGAAAACATCGACGTTTAGCAATGGATGTCCCATCCCAAGTCTAGAGGTAGTCTTGGCCAGTAAGGAGTCGGAACGTGGCCACTCTACGACATGATATCCGTGGTAGAAATCCCTGGTCTTGCCACTTCTTTTCAGCAGAGGCCTCCCGATAGTGGTAGTCAAGCCAGCGAAGTGCTGCCGCGTCACTCTGGGACCTTGCAGTGGACCACAGGTTGCGGCAGCTCAGCTCCTTCAATTGCTAAGACGTCGGCTCGTTCATTCCTGCTGACTCCTACGTGACTTGGGTTCCTCTGAATGATTACGTTGCCACCAAGGATGCACAGTCGTCCATTCTGTTTTCGGCTTATTGACACTAGTTCGCCGACTATAGATTTATGTGAGTCAATGGTTTTGATAGCAGAATGCGAATCAACGAGCAAGACGATGTTACGACGAGTTTCAGAACCTTTTCAGCTGCTCTGGACATAACCATAACCTCGCCGTCTAAGTTACTGCGTGGTGAGCTACAGATCCTTCAAACATGCTACAGTAGTATTCTGCACCGATTTTGCATGGTTGAGCCATCAGTGTAGATTCTCGGGGCTTAAGTCGTTGAGTGATTTGCTTTAGATCAACGTCGATTGTGTCTATTCTGTGTCTTAAGGTCGCAGTCTTAGTTGTTCAGCCTTGTCGATGGGTGTCACTTGCGTGTTCAGCATTTCGGATGCTGCTCTATATGAGCCCTAGAACCCACCATCAACTCGTCGGTTATTATCCCAAAACTTTAGTGAGGCTTTATCTCAAAACGTCTTTAGGGGCACTACTTGTGCTTGGACGCGCTGGGATGTGTTAATTTGACCACAAGTAATAATTCTAAGTGCCTTGTTAGGGTTTAGATGTCATCCTAGAAATCATTATGCTTTTGATAGTTCGTTCGTCCATCCGTCACGACCTATTGTAGCTAGAAATTTAAAATTTGGTATACATTATACAAGTTAAACTTTTTCCCCAAACCAGGAAAAATGTTGCGAACCACTGCCGTATTCTAGCACTGGGTTCACATGTTTTGTAAGCAATGCTTAGAACATCTTGTGTAGCATCCCACTTTATAATGGCCCATTAATATAATGCTTAGATACTTATAAAATAGTAAGAAACTTAATAGGGCAACGCAATTCAAACAGTCCACTTATTTTTATTGAATAGACCTCGTACATAGCTTCCTTGTGTCCTATTATTGGAAGAATGGTCATATGAGATTTAGATGTTTTTCAGGAGAACTTCCACAACCAAAAAAAAAAAAAAAAAAATCCTGTCAAGTGCTTCCTAGCAATGTACTAAAAGGGTTCCTTGAATCATAAAACAACATATAATTTTTTTTCTCTCTCTCTCATTATCTCTTTATTGGGGGTTTTGCTTTAGTAATTTCGATGTATATTTGTGATCTACTCTTCAACACCTTTAATATGATGCCCTACTTAAACAATGAGAAATTTAGCGATCAGTTCGCAATTGCTCGCTGATCAAAGAAATTTTTAATTGTAAAGTTCCAAACATTTTTCCTGTATTTGTGCAAAAAAGGTTTAACTTTGACACCGAATTTAAAACCTCCTGCTATAATGGGTCGGGAGATATGATCCAAGATGTCACGGTTGGATGGACGAACTACCGCAAAAGCACAAGTGTTTCTAGGATGACCTAAAAAACTTTTAAAAAAATATCTTTAGTTTAATTAGAACATTTCCAAGTATGTATAAGGTAAAACTTTAAATAATATTGTATTTTGTATTATCAAACCTTTACACATTTAATATTAAATTACATTCAATGATCGCCCGCTGGAATTTGAAAAGGCTCTTATCAATTTCATTTCAGATTCCCATGAAGTCACATTTCTTTTCTTAAGATATTTATCAATACTCACAATCTGTTATTAGTAATATGTATACTTAGAAATTTATCGTATTATACTTTATTTCACACTAGTGAGACCATTCGTTCAATAATGAGACGTCAGGTAGTTAATTGAGACACTAATTGGCAGACGTGTTTTCAAATTAATTTATCTCTGACTTGTTAAATCCAATTAAAGTTGATATAAATAGAAACTTGTGAATATTTAATTGTTTAAAGACTGTTAATACTTGGGTATAAGTTGGACCAGTTAGATGGTATTCAAAGGGTTGGATTTTGTTTTGAAGGATTCCAAGCGTTAAATTTAATTCGAAGGGTTCTCGTCCCTTGGAAGCTTATCCCTAAATCAAAACTGTAGAGTCGGCAAGCTTGAATCTCCTTCACATCTGTTTGACAATAAACACTCACCGAGCTTAAATTACATTATGATTTAGGAACGTTCCGACACTCCGGTGTAATTCAATTTCAAACATATTTGCTGCAGAATGACGCAACTCTTACTTCAACAATATTTAATTACAAAGCGAAACGTAACTTTTAATTTTAATTAAGTCAACTTGAAATTTCGCTGCATTAATTTATAATTTTCTTCTTGAAAGAAACGCTTGAGAAATCAACTTTAATTAAAGATTCCTTCGAAGCATTTTGTTTGAATTATTTTCCAAAATTTCCTTTGTGTAACGGTAATAGCATTCGTTGTCATAAATTTTCCGAAATTCAACTGTTTTTAATTTATAAGGAAAACCAAAAAAAAGAACTTTTTAGTTTACAAAGTAAGACTTGTTCTATTGAAAGAAACCAAGATTCAATTAACATAACTAGAAAACAAATTTTAAGAGCTAAAAATATTCTTCTAATAATTGAGTTTTAAATTAATATTTAAATTTTAACATAGGAGATACCGTGCAATAAAATGTCTGACAAACATGAAGCTACAATTTTGAGTATAAGTAAATCTTTTCAGGAGACAGCGTGCAAAAAAGTGTCTGACTAACATCAAGCTAAAATTTTGTGCATAAGTAAATGTTTTGGTGCTTTTTACGAATATATGGTCGGCTAAGTTCGTCTGCGGGAAATATTTTAGCAATAGGCATTTGAAAAAAAAAAAAAAACCGATGGAGAGCAGCTATGGTCCACCCTTTGTGGTGGACAATGTGATTTTCATGATCCTGAGTAAAATATTAGTTGCACCGAAAATCAAGTTGATGTTAGTTCGTCGCTTGAGAGGTTAGTTATTCAAAGTTTCCTTTAAATCAAAGTTAATTTTTTGGTGTCCACTCCAAGACTATGTTTGCTTAAAATGGGTTGATTTTTTTAAAATGATGTTTGCACACCAGTGGGGAGCGACAATTTCCCACCCATAATGAGGGGCAATGTAATTTTCATGATCCTGAACAAATATGTAAGGCAAAAAATCAAGTTGATGTTTGTTTATCACTTGAGGTTATTTGTTAAAATATTTCTCCAAATCAAAGTTAGTCATATATCAAGTGACAAACCAACATCAAATTGATTTTTGGTCAACTAACTAAATCTGTAGTCTGGAAATCACATTGTCCGTCAAAAATGGCGGGACATAACTACTCTCCAACGTTTTTTTAACAGCTTATACCTTTGAGCTATGTCTCACAGACGAACTATACCGACCACATATTCTTGGTAGACAGTAGACAACCAATCAAATAACTCATACACAAAATTCAACGTAGCTTGATGTTAGTCAGACACTTTTCTGCACGCTATTTTCTAGATTATTATCAGAATTCATATTTTTAGTTTTGATTAAAATGTTTTAAAATACAGCAATCATTGAATGATGGATAATCGTGCGTCGTGCGTCTGGTTACAATTAAAATATTACGCCAACTAAAATATTAAAGGTCATTTGTACTGATTTCTAAAATAGATATTATAGAATTTAAATTTAACATCGCTATATATATGTGGACTATAACATGTATTCGTTTAAATAGGCTACATTTTAGAATTTATTGAAACAAAATCGTCGAAACCATTTTAGAGAAATATTTTTTTTTCACGTTTTTCATAATTTTTGGAGGGTAGCGCTCCCGAATTTTGATCTCAAATTTATTTCTCGATTTCGGCTCAGGGTATGATTTTTCTGAATATGGTAAATTTCGTCAAAATCGGCCCAGTATTTTGGGATCCACTCCTCTGCACAGACAGACATTTTTTAAAAAAAATAACACTTTTTTTGACTCAGAGAACCTTAAACGTGTGTATTCATCAAAAATTTTAAAATCGACTTTTTACGCTATCACAATACTTTCTCTTTATTTGAGAAAGTAAAACATTGTAATCTATTAAATCTTGTATGAAGTTCGACTTTGTGTCTATTTCAAGAACCAAAGTATTGAGTGAATCTTGTGTAGACCAGCGACATTCTTTTACTTAGATTGACTTGATAGAGGAAAGTTTTATCAAGCTTTTTATAGCCTCCTATCTCTCTTCTTTGTTTGGATCCTTACAAAGAAACTAGTGGAAGAAGAAATAAGAAAGCAATCTATATGAAAGCTTGCTTTCCCAACAAAACCTCAAACTTTCAAAGCTTTCCTTGTAACCTTGTACAAAAAAAAACTAACTTTATCGACTTTTCTTAACTTTCTTTTGACTCTCTAACAACCTATTATTTTTCCCCATTATGATCAAACTTTTTTTTAAAAAAGGAAACTATGAAAATCCGATAAAGAAGACTGATAACAATGAACAATAAAGTGAAGGGGCAGCGAGGATCAGTCAAAATAATCTTCCAATTAGTAGAGCACACAGCTTCCTCGCGTCCTATTATAGGATGAATGATCAAATGTGTCCCAAATAATTTGAACTTTAAATATTTCCGTTTAAAAATAGGATAATCACCTTTAAAAGATAGTATGCCAGTTAGTGTAGCACATATTTTCCTTATGGCCGTTTATTGGATAAATGTTCATATTAAATTTGGAACTGTTTCAATTAACTTTGCCTTATTTTTATTTAATATTAAATAATTGCAGTCGATTAAAATTTATATGGGAACATCTGGAGGCTAGTTAATAAGCCATTCAAAATGTGATGAGTATAAACACTTTATTTACAAAATATTAACAAGTGAGGCTGGCCTTATATTATGGTTTGCTTTCACACACAGCGTACTTATCAATCTAATGACATTTTAAATTAATAATAAGCTAAATTATAAATCATTAAGTTTAAGTTCAAGTCTAAGGTAATTCACTAATACATACAGAGTAGCACTATAAAAATAATATAAGTTTGTCAAGGATATTATAATGAACTAACAAGAAATTCATTAAATCATAATACTAAAAACTAATTAATATAAACTTAACAATTAAGAAGATACATGGTGGTTAAGGATACCTAATGAGTCCAAAATTATATTTTCTGACAGTAGTCTTAAAAAATGCTGGTCCGTACCGATCTCGTCAAAGAAGTTTTTAGTGCTAGCTAGTATAGTCCCTCTTGTTCCAAACCACAATACATACACTTGATAATCTCTATCACCATGAGAAGCTCGAAACCTATCTCTATAAAACTCGATGCACTTTTCATAGATGATCTTCTTCTCCTCATCGTCTATGTCTAACGTCTATGTCGTTAGTTTCATATCTGATGGTGGGGTCAATAATAAGGTCAATCTTGTTGTCCGGGTAGAATGCTATAATATCGGAAAATCTAGAAGAACCTTCCGAGTCAATAGCATAAACCTCGTCATAACAAATATAAGTTTTCTCCTTGAGAACTTCCGAGATCTTTCGCTTAACGTTATGGTGGCGCCTAGTCACAAGAAGCATGTTATATGGGCATTCTCCAAGCACATGTGCTGGAAGAGGAAAAAGGAGTTTCATTCTCTCTGCCACATTTGCGACAGATGGTCCCAACAACTCCTGTTGACTGATTACCACAGCTCTTAAAGGGGCGTACTTAACGATAAGTTTAATTGATTTGGTCCATTCAGATCCCGTTAGTACTTTCCGGTCCCAAATGTATTAGTTACAATTTGGATATTCCTTAAAATGCTTTAAACCATCACTCTGCCACTTACATTTTGTCCACTCATCAAAACTTTTCTCCCGCAGATTTTGGCGTAGCTTTTTGACATTAAAAAATTTAGTGCGGAAGTGATGAGCGCAGAAAAATTTAGTGCCGAAGTAATGAGCGCGGAAGTGATGAGCGCAGATTTGAAATTATTATGTTTCCAACAATGGGCAAATTATAACCGACCATCCATATTTTATTAAAATCGGACTATTGATTTTCATGATACTGAGTAAACAATTTAGTAGTTGATTTTAGTGTGTCACTTGATAAGTGTGTGTACTTTGATTTGGAGAAAGATTGAATAAGTAAACTAGTGACAAGCATCTCTAGCCGTTTAGATTTTACAACGTATTATCGTAAAGGTTATTTTGCTATATTTGCCCCTCTATAGGGGGCAAAATATTGGTAATAGAAAAAAAATGTTACAAGTAAAAGTTTATTATTTTTCACTGTAGAATCCATATATGCTATCAAAAATATACGTTCCAATTTGAAATTTTGAAGTTGGGTGGCCTGGGGGCAAAGTGGGTGTTTGCCCCGAGTGGGTAATAGCATGAAAACAATCCAACTTAACCCAAATTTCATTAATTTATCTCAAACCGTTCAAAAGTTAAGAGGGGGGGGGAGAGACTTTTGGACAACCCTAGATAAAATTGATCATTTAAAACATATAAATAAATAAAAAAATACTATCAAAATTTCTTGGGTAGATAAATAAATAGACAAGAAAAAAGAAAAGATATAACATATAAAAAAAACATTATTTTAAGTAGCACTTAGTAGTAATTTGTATTTTTATTTATTTATTTGTTTTCAATGATCAATTTTATCTATATATATCCATTAAAATTATAAATTATTTCAATATTGATTTGACAACTAAACTATTTAATTAATTTTTCAAAAAACATTAAATGTGTAATTTTTTCTTAGTGTAATTTTCGCATGTGTAATTTATGCATGTGTAATTTTTTCCGTGTGTAATTTTGTCCGTGTAATTTTGTCCTGTGTAATTTTATGCTGTGTAATTCTTTCCTGACACCCTATTAACTATAGTATGAAACCGATGTTGTTCGAAATCAACAATGTGTTTGGCGGCTTCTGAATTTGCTAGTGCAGATTTGCTGATATCCTTGTTTTTGACTGCTCTAAGATGTTCTTGGATTCGGGTCGATATCATTCTGCTTGTTTTTCTGATATAGGTCGTACCACACACAAATGCCAGAGTTCTTCGGGATTTTCTAGATTCCGTATTATGTTTATAGGTAAAGTTGGTCTTTTACTGGTCTCAGAAAAGCATTACATTTAACTGTTCTCTAAGTTTTTATATTATCCATTGCGTGAAGACAGAACAACTTGTTTAATTACTCAAAGAACTGGAACTGTCAGGAAAACGCATTAGACTAGAAAAAATTTTACTTGCGAAAACCTTAAATAAGGTGTGAAAGGATGAGGAACTATCGGAAATTGTCGAAGTAAAGATGACATAATGAAGTCCTGTCCACTATTCTCCTTAATTTAGCTCTAGAAGATAGCATCTGACAGATACCTGGAAACCAAGGAAGAACTATCTTTAATAATGGGACAGGACCACGCATATACCGACAACGTTGCTATGATCACCCGGAATGAAGCCCTAGAGGAAGGTTATATCTACTTGCAGCAGAAAGCAGCAGTGTTAAGACTCAGGGTGAACCTAGCCTGGTCCAAATATCTGCTAACAAGCAGACAACCAAGAGCGGACCAAGTGCTTCACATATTACCATTAAACTTTGAAAGGTCTCGAAGCTTTAAAAATCTAGGAGCCACGATCACAGAGAAAAAACCCAATGGATGTAGAAGCAAAAGTAAGGATTGCTGTCGGAAACGGGAGCTACTTCGCCCTCCAAAGAATCATTAAAAGCAAGGCAGTGAGCCAAAGCTAAAACTCAAACACGATAATCGCCAGAACTGTAGTTATAGCGGTGGTACTGTAAGGAGCAAAGACCTGGACTCTGTCACGTAGAGATGAGGAGATGATAACCAAGATGAGAATGGAAAGTATTGAGAAGAATCTTCGGTGCTTTGTGACCATGTAGAATGTCATATAAGAACTAATAGAAAGTTAACAAGCCTGTATGGAGAGTCAGGCCTTGTAATTGAAGCAAAGAGAGCTAGACTGAGATGGCAGGGTATCTTGAAAGGCTAAGGGAATACCCTAGCCTGCTCTATCCCCTAAGGGCTTGACTGCTCTAACCCCTAAGGGGATAGAGCAGTCAAAAGGGTGTGGAGATTAAAAACCAGGAGGAAGGCGGCATTGATGATCCAGGAAGAGATGGAAGGACGAGTTGGAGTCAGACCTAAGGAGGATTGGAGTAATGGCTACTGTCCACGCTGGTGACCAGTAGCCCTTGATAAAGGAGATTGGAAAAGAGTTATGTCAGGCCCAAGCCCTAATAAGCTGTAGCTCCGAGAAGTAAGTCAGTGAAGATGGTTTTGTAGTGTTTTATTAGGATTTATCTAATGATTTGTATCTGTTATTCCATGAAAATATAGGATACATCATTTATTGATGGCGGTCTTTTTTAATGGTGAATATTTTGAATTTTCGGAGTATGGTTATAAACCAATGAAATATTTTATTGAGATGAAATTTAGTTCAAAGGTCAAATACACCGTGAATATAAATTAATCTGAATATACAAGTAATACCCTGTTATGTTTAATTTTAATTTCAAACTTAGTACAAAAAAAAAAAAAAATAAAACAAGAAGATAGGTGAATTTAATTTTGTAAAAAAAATACAAATAGTGGATTGTGTGTATTTCTGTTACCCCATTCTTTTTGTGCATTATTTCACGGTAAATTTATTTACCGGCAGAACAGCTAATATAAAATAAAACGAAAAATACTTGAGCAAACAATGTTGAAGTAAACTCATATTAACTAAAAAATATTTCAATTATTCATCTAAAAAAGGCAAAATGTTTAATACTTTTTTTTTAAATTAATTATTCAATATTCTATATTAATTTAATTTATGTTATCTCTTAATTTAAGAATAAAGGAAGCAAAGTTAAATAATTCAAAAATTCAAGGAATATTTACATACAATATAATATATACCTATATGTGTGTGCAAATAAAAATATTCAGTTTTAATTAAATTAAGGGAATTTCTCCCACGGATATAATTAATATATTTTTTATATCAACAGTTGAAATTTATTCATTTTATCTTTCGTCTTAAAAAGTAATAATATTCTCTATTACTTTCGATATTAAACAATAATTGTTTGTATATTAATCATTTGTTCTTTGAACCTTTATATTATGTCAAATTATAATTATTATTAACTACGGGAAACAGATAGAGAAAAACAGACTCCAGCGCCGGGATTTGAACCACGGGCCTCTGTAGAGCACTGCACTGGATACAGAGGCCCGTGGTCCATATCCCGTGGCTGGAGTCTGTTTTTCTCTGATTGTTTCCCGTAGTTAATAATAATTATAATTTGATTTAAATTAAAAATTTAATCTTTCCGTAGTATGAATACTACCAAAATCGTAAAATATGAATTTCTTTATATTATGGTTATATTACCATGAGGCACCTTTTACACCCTTAATAGAGAGATTTTTAATTCACTCAAGACGGGAGACAGACAGATAAAAATAGATTCCGGCGCCGGGAGTTGAACCATGAAACCTCTGCATTTTTTTATATATACCTATATATAAACTAGGAAAAATATCCTCGTCTATTAAGATTTTATTTTATTATTATTTTTTTTTAATGAGATGTATATGTCTAAACTGAATAACTATGTTGCATTGTTAGTTTATTGAAGATACTGTAAAACAGTTTAAACATTGAGCTATTAATTTGTTTTGGAGGTGATCCAAACATTTTAGCTTGTCTAGTTAATACATCAGTGTGGTCTCTTAATAGCTTCTTTCCTTCTTTCAAAATTACGGATTCCAAATGCATTTATTTTTATAATAAAAGAAACGAGCAGACATTCTAGAAAATAAATTAACTGCCAATCAAGTAAATCTGGCGTTCTAGTATTTATAGATAGAAAATGTAAAATTTTAGCGTATTTTTATATGTTTATTTTTGCGTTAAAAAAATGAATTTTAGTGATCACATTAATCTATATTCTTTTAAAGGATTAACATAATCTACCTTTTCCCCCTCTATTGAAATTTGTTTATTTAATAAAGCAGCTCTCAGCCTTTATCATCAGAGAAGATTGCAGAAGTAATTCTTAAATTAATTAATTAAATTGTTAGTATAAGTCTTTTTTATCTCCAATCGGCAACGATGATGACCAAATGTAAAAAGAACCAAATTGGTTGAAAACTACTTTATTAAATAATCAAATTTTAATTTACTTAGAGAGACAGTTTATATTATTCCTTTTGATGACTTTTGTAAAACCCCCCGCTTACACATAATACATATCTATTATTTTCTTTATTTTTTAAATTTTCTTATATTGTATAAGAAGTAGGGATACAGAGGAAGTATTTAGATTAGAATTTAAATTTTGTAATTTTATCTTTTTAATAGCTGTGTGTAATATGGTACAGGTGGTAACGTGGGTAAATATTTTATTTAACATAGTGGAAAATTGCTTAGCTTGGCCATTATTATTATTATTATTATTTTGTAGTAGTCATTATAATTTTTATTTAAGGTGTCTTTAGAAATCCCCATTTTAGATTTTTTTTTGCTTTTATATTATAAGTTTTATTTGCCTAAATATAAGAATACAAAATTCAGTCAATGTGTTTTCTCAATAATAGGACTCAAGAAAGCTATAGCTGTACCAAATCTATTCAATAAAAATACGCAGACTGTATGAATTGCGATGCCCCATTAAGTTTAAGGGGAATCGGCTTGGTTTCACTAGGTTTGTGCTGATCAGCTGATGATAACGCCGTTTCCCGATGCAGATATCTTCATTCGTTGTCATGATGGACAATGGACAACCAAAAATCCAATCACGTCCAGGTTTGTCAGGAGCTGCTTGATCGAATTTGAAGAAGATGAAAACTTCTTGTCAAGGATCATAACAGGTGATAAATCATGGGTTTACCGGTTATGGCATTGAAGGGAAGGTCCAATCGTCACAGTGGGGGGGGGGGGGG
>KZ651179.1:99809-114839 GCA_001010745.2 Gerris buenoi | reverse complement strand
GAACGAAACTATAAGGGTTTTATTTTTTTTTTTTTGGTTTTACCAACGAAACCCTAAAAAGAACCGCGTAGCTAATCAACAAATGAAATCTGCAATCGGGAAAACGTCCTTATCCACAGCTGATCTTGTATACTAACCTAGCGACACCAAGCGGATTACCCTGAAACCAACTAGAGCCGCGCAATACAGTCCGCGTATTTTGTTAACAGACCTCGTACTATTTACAACACCAATTGGCAGACAATTTTTGTATAAAATTTAAATTTATATATGTATTATTCTGATCATTTTCTTATTATTATTTTCCATTTTAATCTTTCTCTTTTCATCTTTTGTATAATAATGACCTTTTGCTTTTGATATATTCTCATAAAAAAACAAAACAAAAAGAAAACACCCTTTTGTTTCACGTAGAATATTATTTCAGGATAACTTTGCCTCTTTATATTTTTTGTTTTTAAAAGTTTTAAAGTCAACAAAAGATAAAAAGAAGTTAATCAGGTGTTTGTTTATTTTTAAAGAGGGTTTTCTATCTTTTGAACTTTTCGTACGTTTATTGAAGAATAAAAAATTGGAAAAAAATGGAAAATGAGAACACCCTCATATTACCATAATATATAGAGGAATAACAAAAAAAGGGGGGGGGGGGGAAAAAAAANAGAAAAGCTCTTTTGTTAATTGAAAAATGGTGAAACTTTCGAGGCCCATGATAAAGAAACTCGAGAAGAATAATTAAGCAGGTATGGGAGGACTTTGAAAGAATAATTAAGTGTGAATTAAAGTTTGTTTTTTTTTTTCGCATTCATAAAAATTTTAAAATTAAGTGAACAAAAATATTAAGGGTAATTTTAGTTATTTTTAATGAGTATTGTTTTAAGAAAAAAATAAAAAAAATATTAAAAAGATATGATTTTATTTCAATTGTTTTTTTCTTATATAAATGAGAAATTGAATATTATTATGATAGTGGAAAAATTAATTTTTTAATTTTAATTAAAGTAAAGTTTATTGGTAGTAGGTATATATAAGAGATAAATTTAAAATAATTAAAAGTGTCTATATAAATTGCAGAAATAATTGAATTCCTCGTTCTCTTTTCAATGTACATTTAATTTAGGACTATATTGGTAAGGCAAGTGCTTCCGATTCAAATTACATTTACGAAATGAGGTGTGCGAATTACATCGTAGTTAACAACCATTCAAACATCCTAATAGGATCCCTCTTGGAAATGAATCGGTTGTATGAACTTGTTTCAATTCCTTTTGGGGTCACATTAATTTTTATTCGATGTTTTGAAGTTTTAGATATTAAAGCTCTGTTTACCCGCTACAAGAAGTTTACAAATTAAATGGGAACACATTGCACCACACTTACATAAATTGTTAGAACTCTTTTATCAGTAATAATTAAATTCATACGCTGAGACAGCTACATCTTATACAACTCCCATCTTTATAGACGATTAAAAGGAACAGCAATGGGTAGTTTTATATCCACTAGAGAGAGCCAGCGTGGCCGTGTGGATTAAATTATTTACTACGTCTGTCCGGGCATCACTGAATCAAGGGGGTACGAGGTCGTGGGTTCGATCCCTTGCCGTGATGATCTGATTTATATGGCTCACTAATGATCACATCATACTCGCTTCGACGGTACAGTGTACAGAGATATGATGAGTGAAGTGGCTGGCCTAAAAGATGGCCTAATTGCTAGGTTCGAACAAGTGGTTTGTCCTACCCGTCTAGTAGGTGCTAGTACCAGTACTAGCACCTTACTACTACTGTATCCACATCAGTCGCATTTTCATAAATTATCTCATAACCAAACTAGTAGTAGTAGTAGTAGTAGTCTTGTACTTCCCACTAAAACGGGTAGGATGAACCACTTGTTCGAACCTTGCAATTAGGCCATCACTTAGGCTCTTTTTACACCCCGCGGTAGAGAGTTGCAGCCACTTCACACATCATACATATGTACATTGTACCGCCGAAGCGAGTATGATGTGATCAATAGTGAGCCATATAAATCAGAATGTCACGGCGAGGAATCGAACCCCATCTCGTTCCACTCATGATTCATTCATGGCCGAGCAGACGTGGTTTAACCCACACGGCTACGCTACCTCTCTCATAACCAAACTCAAAATCAAACCAAAATATATAGATTACCAATACATCATATATAGAAGAAACGTTTAAATTATTTAACGAATAAAATAAAAAATATATCCTTTAGAATGCAAAATGAAATAGACAATAAAATAAACAAAAATGTTCTCTGATGTCTGAAACTAATTTTTATCTTAGAATTTTTGAAATCGGAGATAAAAAAAAAATGTTCGTTCTTCAGAATGATCACATAACTTCCATTAATTTCAGTGCGCTCGGAAGCAAAATTTTGTGTGCGCATGTGAAAGAGAAAGGAATGGACGTAGAAAGTCTAATATAACAATACTTTTCCTACTATAGGTAGCGAGGAAAAGTAAAAATAGGCTAATTGATCTACCTTCATAAATTTTATCAATATTGGATGAGTAGTTTTTAGATTGGTAGTTCGCAAAAATTTCAACTGACAGATAGAAAAGAGACTAAAAATGTTCCCTTTTTGACTGATATTGATTTATGTCTAGGATTTTTTTTTTTTTTGGACACACAAAAAGTAAAATAATTGTATATTTACTCTTTTTAATTTAAGAATGTAAATGATATCGTTCAACAAAAAATGAAAAGTGTCATTCTTTGTTTAGAACTTTTTTTTATTTTTAAGGAAAAGCAAATAAAAAAAAAATCTCTTTTTCCCTCCTGTTTTTTTCAAAAGTTGTTTGAGAGAAATGGGAAGTTGTTAAAACTAAAAAGGAAATTCTTAAGATAAAATGCAAAAAGGGGATGTTAATAACTAAGGAAGAATAACGGGGGGGGGGTGTAATTTATCTGAAGTGAGCGGAATTTCCTCTAGTAGAATGAATATTCAGGATTGATTGAAGGGGATTTGTCACGGCAGAATTTCAGTAGAAGGGTTTCGGCCCTATTTAGGGTCTAGGGGTATCTGATTCCCTGGACTCAGGCCCTCAGAATCTAAATGATTGATAGTTCCATTACAAACACCAATAACTCACTAAACTTTTTTTAAATGATATTTTTCATGAAACATGATTTTTTTTAGCAGAAAAAATTATTTCAAAATTTGTGATTTACTGCTTAGTTTCACTTTATAAAAATAATAAAAAAAATCAGTTCAGTCAAACAAATATTTCTCATTTTTCTATAGCTGAATTAATTTTAACTTACGTACTTCAGTTGTCTACAAAATTAGTGTAATTACCTGTAACAAATAAATTAAAGTTATGAATTAGATTTAAACATTGTATTATGGTATTTATTTATTATTTAATTGGGGTTATCAATGGTTATAGTCCAGGAGATAGTGTACAAAAAGTCTTTTAAAGATTTTTAATATTGTCACAAAAATACAATTTGTTGTATAAATACATCTTTTGGTGCCTTTTAAGAATATGTATTTGTTTTTGAGAAAGTAAATATTCTTATCGCTTTTTCTGGTGGTGAACCCTTCTTTAATTATTTATTGTATAGAAAAATATATTGATATTTATTTTTATTTTATCTTTTTAAGGGTTAAAAATAAATAGATTTCTTCCTTTTGCTTTCACTACTGTTTCAAATTGCATGCAAATAAGTTTTGGATTTAAATGTTATAGCTTTTAAATGTTTAAAAGCTCTCAGTAAGGGCGAAATATAGCTGAACATTTTTATAAAAGGGAAAGGAGAGAGAAGCAATTTATTTATTTTTAACCCTTACAAAGACCTAATGAAAATGTATATCAATATAGGTTTCTATACACTAAATATATTATATTATTTAACATATATTGTCGACTGTGTTTTTCTCCAGTGTGATAGTGACATATCATAGAAGAGGTGTAGTTCAATAACCAAACAATGTCTTCACAAAAAAATAATTTGAAACAATTGAACGGTTTCGGCTGTTCTAAAACAGCTTTCATCAGATAACTGTGTACGCAGATTATCTGAAGAAGGCTGCATTAGAACAGCCAAAACTTTCCAAATGTTTCAAATACGATTATTTTGTTGAAGACGTTGTATTGGTTATTGAACTACACC
This sequence comes from Gerris buenoi, assembly GCA_001010745.2. Classification (NCBI taxonomy): domain Eukaryota; kingdom Metazoa; phylum Arthropoda; class Insecta; order Hemiptera; family Gerridae; genus Gerris; species Gerris buenoi. The sequence goes on along the minus strand of KZ651179.1, from coordinate 110,697 downwards.
TCTTCTAGGATAACAAATCTTGTAAGGCCGGACTCCAGTCACAGTTAAGAGTCGTGTACTATAGAAGCATTACACAATTCTAATTCTATTAGTGGCTAATCTGCCACGAAGTCTATTTGACATAGAACTAACCAATTGCTACACCTTTAGTTATATTTACTACAATGCTTTCTCTCTCCATATAATTCTTTGTGTAAAATCAAAAAAAAAAAATTAAAAATCAGTTCGAACACAACTTTCTCACTTTCATTGTATGACTGAATTAAGACAAATTAAAAATATATTTTTAAACACATTTAAAAGTGTTTAATAGTTAATTATTTCATTATTAATTTTCACCTAAATCATATTTATTTTCAACAATAACTCAAAACTGGATTTTTCCCGCGGGGTCTTATATTAATAGTAGGTTTTATCTTCCCTGAACTCAAAAATTAGGGAGAAAAAGCAAAAGTAGGGCGAAAAATTAAAACCAGGGAGAAAAAGAAGGATTGCCAACTTAACTATTTTATTAATAGTAGAGATTGAATGGCTAATGTAGAAATCAGGTTGGCGACACTGCTTTTTCGACCTTGTTTTTCATTGTTTATAACCTGCATCTAAATAACCTTCTATTTGAGTTTAATTCCAAATCTTATTTGTTTTTAATATTGAATCTCTTATATCTGCTATTAAAAGTGCTAACAATTATTGTTATTTATTACAATAATAAATAAAAACTCTGCAATGGATGAAAATGTGTATTTTCTCCCTACTGGAGATAAAATATTATATGTAACTCAGGAGAAAAATGCTATAATTCCCCTTGCGATAATTATCTCATTAGCGTTAATTCCTCGGCTACGCCTAAGGATTTAGGGTCCATGGTTCCTTCGGCTTCGCCTCAAGAAACAACTTATTCGCTCAGGGAATAATGACTTCCACTCCTTCCTAGGTGCATAATTAACTATTAATACCACTTTTTTGGACCCACGTGACCTCAAAACGAGTAAATTTATTAATAGTTATTTATGCACCTAGGGAATAAAGTAAGCCATTATTCCCAGAGCGAAAAAGTTGGTTCTTGAGGCGAAGCAGAAGGAGCCATGGTCCCTAAATCCCGAGGCGAATCTGAGAGAATTAGAGTTTTTGATTCCCGAGGCGCAGCCGAGGGAGATAATTATCGTGAGGGGAATATAATGGCTCTATGGCTCTTTACTCACGAGGTACATACAATATTTTATCTCCAGATGGGAGGAAATACACATTTTTGTCCATTTCAAAGTTTTTATTTATTATTTTAATGATAAATAGATAAAAGGTTATTTAGATGCAGGTTATAAATAATGATAAAGAATGTCGCCAATCTGATTTCAACAACTTTATTACATTAGCCATTCATTCTCTACTATTTATAAAATAATTAAGTAGGCAGTACTTACTTTTTCACCCTAGTTTACTTTTACTTTTTCTCCCTACTTTTTGAGTTCCGGGAAGAAAAGATCTGCTTTAGTCCCTCTAAACTAATCCAAAATCATAACTATTTCTCCCTACTGGAGATAAAATCGAATTATCAAGCCATCACGATACTTCCTCGCTATAGATACTACAAATATGAAAAAGTAAAAAGTAGAACATTAAAAAACCTCTAACGACTTCGACCATTTAAAGAAAGAAAATTATAACCTTAATTTTTTAAACAGATAATCATGTCTGGGAACCGCAGTTTCTGGAACATTTCCAGATCAATTTAGTTTCAGCTAGAATATAAATTATAAAACTTCTTTGTTTTTTATCTACAAATATTTTTGGATGAAAAAAAAGTAATTTATATATATTTTTTTAGCAGAAAGTAAAAGAAATGTGATATTATTTTTATAAAATATTAAAACGAGGGTGAATGGAGTGTAAAATGATTCTATAGAAGCGATGTCTCTGAATTTTTAATAATGACCACACAGGTTTTTTGTTTATCTCCTTTTTTTGGTTTTTTTCTCCTTCTTTTTTTTCCTTTTGTTCTTTTCAAACACACAAAAGCAATGCCTGAAGGCTATTAATTTAATTACTGTTTTTATATTTGGATAATGTACGTTCTATTTTAGATATTATCAACATCAAAGAGATTACATTTCGTAAAAAAAAAATCAACAAATATAAATATTTAATTTTCAAATGAAATTATTCTTTTATAGGACTCGATAGATTAATAAATTACGTTAAAAACAAGCTTTAAATCCTTTTTAAAAATTACAAAGAGTTATATTATTTGGTACATGATGTTACATGGTAATTACTTTGTTTTTGTTAAATTACAGTATATTCTTTTAAGGCCGGAATACACGTCGACACTTAAGAGCGAGACAGTCTAGCGAGAGCGGTGTCCGATCTGTCTACACGGAGAGCCAAAATTTGGCTATACTGGTGTCCGAGAGTGCTCTTGGAGTGTGTCCTTGAATAAAGTTCCTAGACCAGTGTCCACTCTCGGCGGTGTCTCCACTGCGACACTCAATCTAGACACCCACTCTAGCATAAAAAGTGTAGCCGTATATACCGGCCTTTACAATTAGAAATGTTGCTCCCGAGCTTACCGAAGGTAACGGAAGCTATGTGATCGTTCTGAAGAACGAAACATTTTTAGGTGTCCCATTTCAAAAATTCCAAGACAGAAATCCGTTTCAGACATCAGGGATCATTTTTGGTTCCGTGTATGTCTGTCGGTCTGTCCTTTAATTTTTGCGAACCAACATATTTTAAAAACTACACGTCTAATTTTAATGAAATTTGGGTGGTAGGTCGTAATTAGCCTATTGTTGGTACCATATAGGTTTCAACCTTCTGCGCCTGTTTCCTGATTGTTTCTCTTCCAAATGCGCACATACATACATTTATTTGTACCTATAGCTTCAAAAGTACTTATCTGATTTGTATGAAACTTTTATAGTACATCGAAAGTAACCCGCAGATAGCTCCAGATTAATTGAAATAATTAAATTTTGCTAAATTATGGCTTAGACAATAATGGCTTGCAAAATCATAAAATCAATAAAGTAGTTGATAGGATGCGAGGAAGCTATGTGCCACACCGATTGGCAGTCTATTTTTTTACATTGTGTGGATATGAAAAATTTATTAAAAACTTAGTATCTCAATGTTCTTATCAGCTGAATAATGTAATCACCATGTTGCTCTAACAAAAATTTTCCCCGATGTCTAAAACGGATTTTTGTCTTGAAATTTTTGAAATCGGAGAACTAAACAAATGTTCCGGATCCATCACATAGCTTCCATTACTTTCTGTAAGCTCGGAAGGAAAATAAAATAAAGTTGTCCAAGTATACACTATTAAAAAAAGCATAATGGCAGCCATTTAAAAGTTTCTTTTAATTGAATTTACACATTTTGAGGCACCCTGAGTCCAAAAAAGTAGTTTTTAAGAAATTTCTTTCCGTTTTCTCTCCGTGTAGGGGCTTGGAACCTTAAACTACTATGCCGAATTTGACGAAATATGGCTAAAGTGTACAGAAAATCATACCCCGAGGTGAAATCGAGAAAATAATTTTACCTCCAAATTTAGGGGGCGTTACTCCCCAAAATCTTTGGAATCACGGAAAAAAAATTATTTCCCAAAAACTGTTCCTTTTTCCCGGGAAAAATCAAGTTCCTTAGAAAATACCTTTAAACGCGTACGGAGAGAGACCGGGTTCGATTCCCCGCCGAGAAGAACTTATTTCTATTTTTATGGTAAAATAAATGTACCTCCGAACTAATAAACCAATGGAAAACACTGAACTGAACTAAATATGTATTTATTTATTTAATCACTTTTAACGAGCCACTAGACGTACAACGACGGGCACGGCGCTCAATTATTATGAACTCAATCATAATTGAACAACTCGTGTAAAAGGAAGTTTGTCTGAGTTGTCTCGGACTGATTTTTACTCTTTATAACTCGAAAAAACAAAGCCTCTAATATATGTAAAAAGTTCGTAAGTAGATATTAGATGTCCCTATTTATTAAATTCTTATTTTTAAGTAGGTCAATTAGGGTATATGTAGTAAGAGTTAACAACTCATTGTGGGTAGAAATTACTATCACCTAAATCCAATAACAATTTATGCTTTAAAAATATTAATTTTGCTTTATAAAATAACTTACTAAAATTACATATTTTAACTACAATTTACAAATTTTCTATTCGATTTTAATAATAATTTATCTTAAAACTGATATAAAAACGAAGGTCCAATTTGGTCACCTCTGGAGTTACCATTTTCTATGTTCATGTGTTTGTTATTTGTTAATTTTTATCTATTTTTAAGTTAATTTTAATAAAACTGTCCATGGAACGATGTGTGGACGTGTGAAGGAGTATTTTAATTAATGTCTTTCATTATTTATTTGACAACACCAACTTAGTTTGAGTATAATGTGACTAATTCCACCCTTCATAGGTAATGATCTCAATGTTATTTTTAATTTTCAATGGTTTAAAAAAAGTTAAGTGTTCATTTTTTATAAAATTCTTATTTAAAAAGTTGTTAACTATATGTAATGATGTTTTAGGCATGATTATGTCCCGGAGGGGGACGAAATATAGCCAATTTCTACCCACAATGAGTTGTTAACTCTTACTACATATACCCTAATTGACCTACTTAAAAATAAGAATGTAAAAAGTTAGCTCAAAGCCCTGTTGTATAAAAGTATATGGATTTTGTTTAGCTAATTTTTTGGCCTATAAAGTCAGACGTGCGCAGAAGAACGAAGTGAAAACAAGTGCCAGTTTTGGTTTGATAAAAGAAACAGTGGCCATCAAGTTTTGCAATTCTTACTTATTGACAGATAGGAAACTAAATTTATAAACATTTATATATGTTTAAGCAAATATGGATTTTGAATTATATATACGCCATCTGCTGACCCTGACTATACATATAGATATTTGGAGAGAGGATAGGAAAGTAAATAATATCATCGTCACTTGAATAGAGCTTGCCTCTATTATTGGAAGTAATATCAAAACAGACCCTGGTGTGGTGTATTCATGAATATGTATCCCAGCCGACGTGATACTATATATCTATCAAAACATGACTTGTAAATCATTGAACTTCTATATAATTCTGAAATGGAGATTTAATTCAATTGCATCATTGAATATGCATGGTGAAATACAAACAAAAATAAAAGATATAAATCCAACAAGGTAAGATAATTGTAGATGATATTCATAAACTTTGATACTCCAGTTAAAAGAATAACACATTTCGTCCAGATAAGCTACTTATATATAGTTTTACAGTCTAATTGCAATCTAACCTGATCTTGATTTTCGACTTTGATTTTGTTTTCGAGCTTACCGAAGGCAACGGAACAATTCAACATGCGCAGAAGCCTACATTTATTTACTTCTATATCTTCATTGATTTTTATGAAATTTGGATTATTTGCCGGAAGTAGTTCGCAAATACCATCAGATTAATTTCAACCGTCTGCGCTCTTTTAATTTTGCTTAATCGATACTTAATAAAAGAGGAAATTAAATAAATGTAACAATAATACGTTGTAAAATAGGGTGGGCCGAAAAAAAAATTGAATTTGAAAAAGTCCAACCTCGTAATACTTGTGTATGCATTAGAAACTATCATACGTAAAATTTTGGCCCGATCGAATGACACCTAGGTGGTGCACAATCGTTTTAAAGCTTTAAGAAACAACATTTTAAGACATTTTTTATATTTCAATTTTTTAATAAATTTTAGTTATTTTTAGTCACTTATTAGCATCTATTGCTGACATATTATTTGATTGCAGGAAGAAAAAAAAGATTAAAAAGTTAATTATAAGGCTGAGATAAGTCGGTACATACATAATACATATGTGTACCATTGAGTTATTCCAAGGATATTATTAGGAGCCGCATAACACTAATTTCTCTATTATCTTTGGAATAACGCAATGGTACACATGTGTATGTACCGACTTATCTCAGCCTATAATTAACTTGTTTATTTTATTTTTATTTTTCTTCCTGCAATCAAATAATATATCAGCAAGAAGCAAGTAGATGCTAATAAGTGACTAAAAATAACTAAAATATTTTAAAAAATTGAAATATAAAAAAAGTCTTAATAATATTGTTTCTTAAAGCTTTAAACCGATTGTGCACCACCTAGGTGTCATTCGATCGGGCCAAAATGTTACGTATGATAGTTTGTAATGCATACACAAGTATTACGAAGTTGAACTTTTTTAAATTAAAAAAAAATTATTTTTTTCGGCCCACCCAATTGTAAAAGCATCAATAAAATTCGTAATATGATGCGAGAAAGGTATGTGGCACACTAATTGGCAGACTATTTTAAATGATGTTGATCGGGACGCGGACGTAAAAAAAAAAAAAACCTTAAATACCACTAACTCATTAAATCATTTACTGACTCATCACAATATCTCTGAAAGTAGTGGATCTTAAATACCACTGACTCATTCAATCATTTGCTGACTCATCACAATATCTCTGAAAGTAGTGGACCGTAAATACCACTCACTCATTCAATCATTTACTGACTCATCACAATATCTCAGAAAGTAGTGGACTTTAAATACCACTCACTCATTCAATCATTTACTGACTCATCACAATATCTCTGAAAGTAGTGGACTTTAAATACCACTCACTCATTCAATCATTTACTGACTCATCACAATATCTCTGAAAGTAGTGGACTTTAAATACCACTCACTCATTCAATCATTTACTGACTCATCACAATATCTCTGAAAGTAGTGGACTTTAAATACCACTCACTCATTCAATCATTTACTGACTCATCACAATATCTCTGAAAGTAGTGGACTTTAAATACCACTCACTCATTCAATCATTTACTGACTCATCACAATATCTCTGAAAGTAGTGGACTTTAAATACCACTCACTCATTCAATCATTTACTGACTCATCACAATATCTCTGAAAGTAGTGGACTTTAAATACCACTCACTCATTCAATCATTTACTGACTCATCACAATATCTCTGAAAGTAGTGGACTTTAAATACCACTCACTCATTCAATCATTTACTGACTCATCACAATATCTCTGAAAGTAGTGGACTTTAAATACCACTCACTCATTCAATCATTTACTGACTCATCACAATATCTCTGAAAGTAGTGGACTTTAAATACCACTCACTCATTCAATCATTTACTGACTCATCACAATATCTCTGAAAGTAGTGGACTTTAAATACCACTCACTCATTCAATCATTTACTGACTCATCACAATATCTCTGAAAGTAGTGGACTTTAAATACCACTAACTCATTCAATCATTTTCTGACTACTCGCAATATCACTGAAAGTGGTGGACCTATCTCCATAATATTTGGTAAGTAGGTTCCTCTTACTCCTAATATGCTTGCTTAGAAATATTTTAAAATTCCGCTTTCTTGTATTAAAATGGCGGTCATTTATAAGAAGAATTCGACATGATGATAATCCCGGAATCAAAGGATAGTACTTAAAACTCTATTATATATATATATAAAAAAAAACACTGCTGCGAAAAAGGTAATCCAGCAAGTTATGTATTTGTAAAAGTTTGGTATGTACGAATTGTTCTTTAAGTTTGGAGAGATCTGTTCTTTAATATTTTAAAATGTTCTTCAAACTTTCAAAGAACTAATAAAAGAAAAGAGAAAATACAGACCAAATGATTGGCTCACTATGGTTTGTTTCACCTGTGCTGTCTAAATATATAGATATGTATGTTATTTTCTCAGCTTATTTTAAATTTGACTACGTCAGATGAAACTACTTGTTATGAATGGCTCCGGTCCAGAGTGTGTTTATATAGTCGGCTTGTTGTTGTGTTAGTTTGTGTTGCTACCAGACACATCCAAGACAGAGACAATCCAAGGATCGATATTAAACCATTATTTTCTACAACCTTCCNATCTACTTTTTCTGGTTGTCTCTCTCAGTGGACTTCATTTTATAATTTATTTTGTAGTTTAGTCCATGATAATTCCTCACTCACTAAGGTTCAAAAATTTCTTTATTTATTATCTTGTGTTTCTGACGAGCCGCTTAATTTAATTAAGCACCTCCCCACAACTAACGCTAATTATGATGTTGCATTAGATATTCTAGTAAAGCGTTATCAGTGCTCTCTCCCTCTATCACTAATTTAGAAATAAATCACCTTCTTAACTATTGGAAGAATCCCTCTTTTTTTCTTGAAGCAATATAGTCTGGAAACTTCAGCCTTGTTTTATACCCGACCTTAGCATCCTCTGCTTTCTTCCATTTCCCTTGGAATTGAACTGAAAGATAAATAGGGTTTGGCCTGTAAATAATGGAAGAATTAATTGACTTGCGGTTTGCCCACGAAGCAAGCATCAGAAAAGCTTTTCCAAACTATTTAGAACAAAGATTTAACTCTGAGCTTAAAAAGAAATAAACCATTTATTTTTTTGTTTTTAACTTTATTTGTATAATGAATTAAATAAAAGCATTAGAGTAAAGTTTTCCTCACAAAATAAGAAATCAACAAAATTTATTATTTAACCTTATTTAATTATATTTAAATGTTAAATAATTGCACGATAAAAAGAACTTTTTATATACTACGTTTTTAAATTTTCTGTCGTTAATCACAAATTTGAAACCCATTAAAATGAAGATTGTAATTATGGGACATGTCAAAACAATCAAAATGACTTGTGGATTTTTTCCGAACTAACTTTCCATACAGCAAAATTTGCTGAAAACGAATTAAATTCTGCTGAAAGATGGCTAAAAGTATTAAACTAATGCATTGTCATCGTGTTCAGAGCTACTCTAAGGGTAAGTGTCCATCTGAGACTTAATCTCGAGAGCTAGTCTCGAGATTAGTCTCAGAACCTTGTCCACTTGAGAGCAACATCAGGCTCTCCTGAGTCTCGGAGAGTCGGCGAGTCTCCGAGACTAGTCTCAGCCCCATGTCCACTAGCGATTTCAATCTCGAGAGCGAGTCTCGATACTAAAAAGTCTCAGATGGACACTTACCCTAAAAGTTTCAAATGTCTAGCTATTCGGGAAGTTACTTAAACATCGATTGCAAGATTTGTACCGGACAAACAAAAAAAAAACAAAAAACAAACAAATAAGAAACCAAGCTAATAAAAACTTAGTAAAATATCAAATAAAACTTCTTAAATTTAATTTTCAAAAATTTTAACAAAATTATTATAGTATTGTAACTCCTTTTTAAGACAGTGTTATTATTCTGTTCTTAAAATACTTAAAAATAACTTATAAAAAAGTTAAAAATAAGTTTATTTCTTTTTTTAAAAAGCCTAAGGGCGATTTCTTTTCTACTTTTAATGGCGGAAAAAGAATTTTAAATATCAAAAATAATATTATTTGATCTTCAAAAGTACGAAGAAACAGGGAGATTTTATAATGATTCTGAAACATGGAATATAGTTAGTGGCTATTATACATTTTTAAGGGATGTTTAACTTCTTAATTTACAAAATAATCAAATTTAATAAAATTTTAATAAAGATTTACTTTTAGTCTTACAAATTATTCATGCCTTTAATAGACTTATTAATTAGTAAGGTTTATTAAGCCCTAAGTTTAAATTTTAAATATTGACTTTATTTTAGTGTTGGATCAAAAACTTTTATTATTCAAATTATTTTTAAAGAGGGAGAAATTTTACGAATAGATTAATTTAAAATTATTAATTAGCAAAACTACATTTCTCTATTAAAAAAAAGAAGAAATCTGGTGATGGAGACTGACAAGGTAAGGAAGGGATAGGAGGGTTGAGGGGAAGTTCCAGAGTGGAAAACGGCATTTCCAAAATTATAATAATAGCCACCTCTTTATTAACGTTTTTTTAGTAAAACCTAAAAAAAGAAACCCTTATAGTTTCGGTCCTGTGTTTATCTGACTGTCTGTCACTCCGTACAGTTCTAATAACTTTTGAATTAAAAGAAATAAAAACATGAAACATTTCTGTATTAAAGATCGTTTTAATCTCACCCCCTCCTTTATACTAACTGATTTTATGTTCACAATACCAACGAAACCCTTTTTACGTGAAACTTCACGCACAACAATTTATTTTGGCCTATTTCACCACTAACTCTATTTTCAGTGAATTACTTCTATACCACAAAAATGTAAAACGGTGGTTGCTAGTTGAGCGGACTAATTAATGGTTTGCCTCAACTCGCAACAAAGTTGTTGCGCTCGCAGTGAAGATTTTGTATTACTTATTTCTTGTTTCCTAATTCGGCTTTGACGTGTTATGACATGGGATCATCCAGTAAGAGCTTAAAGTTATAAGTATAAAAACATTTCGGCATGCTCAATACATCCACAGGATGTTAAGGTAGGGTTGATACATCGATATTGATACATTGGACCAAGAAATATCGATGTTGATCTTTCGATATATTCTTGAAGGAATATCGAAAAGAACATAAATCTTCTCAAAAGGCAGATAAAGGTCGGAAAACTTAGACTTATATCTTTTTTTACATACTGAAGAAATCGGCATTTTCTTTCGATTTTTGTCTAACATCAATGTTGGTCCACTCAATATAGATGTATCGAAAATATCGACATTTTCTTTTGATATCCCAGCCCCTGTTGCGCCACGGAATATTCGGAAAGGCTAGACAGAGATCTGCAGTACCCAAACGGATAATACGCAACAGATACCATTAGGGTACTGAAATCTTGATAGTTTTAAGTGTTGTAAGTAAAAGTAAAGATATAATACTGTAGACTGGGAAACAAAGACCTTTAGCTCAATCTAGAGAGCAACGGGAGGACAAAAATAAGACTGTGGGGAACTCCAATACCCCAGTAGAGTGTTCCATGGGTAAATAGAAGT
>KZ651179.1:25723-37620 GCA_001010745.2 Gerris buenoi | reverse complement strand
TTTCCTTTTTTTAAACGAATTTATTTTTTTCTTTTTTTTTTAATTTTCCTTACAATTTTAAACCTCCGAGAATATATAGCCGCTGTCTAACTCTCCCCTCCCCCTTCCCTAGTTTCATGAATAAATTTTCCTTTTTCCGAAAATGAAACTGAAGGGAGAGGGGATGGGGGGAAAAAAATTAAAGTAAAAAACAAACAAGTTAAGGGGAGGGGGGTGAGGTAGATAAGAATGTCTTAGCGTAAGTTGAGAGTTTATCGTAAAGTTTTAAGTCAACAGGTGTTTATAAAGGGCTATGAAAAGTTGAGTGGAGACGATTCTACCTTGTCTTCAGGGTAAGGCGCCCTGTAGGGTGCCTCAGTGAGGCGCCCTGTACTTAGGTACATACGGTGCCTATGTTCCATTCCAGACATCTGTCACAAGGGCCCGTAGAACCTTCCTCGTCCCTTGCGTTCCCTAAAGGACATTTTCATTAATGTCTCAAAAAAAAAAAAAAAATTGTGCATAAGACCAGTTTTCAAAAATGGAATTTTTTTATTAATTATTATTTATAAAAATCACAAATTTGAAACCCATCAAAATGAAGATTGTAAATATGGGATATGGCAAAACAAATATAATAACTTGCGGATTTTTTCTGAACTAACTTTCCATACAGCAAAATTTGCTGAAAACCAATTAAATTCTGCTGAAAGATGGCTAAAAGTATTAAAATATTGCATCGTCATCGGGTTCTGAGCTATGCTAAAAGTTTCAAATGTCTAGCTATTCGTGAAGTTAGTTAGAAATCGATTGCCAGTTTGTACCGGACAAACAAACAAACAAAAAGAAAGCAAGCTAATAAAAACGTAGTAAAAAAGGATAATTCCGTTGAAATCCCTGTTTCGGCAACTATACTAACTATAAAATACATCTGGAATATTAAGCTGCGTACACAGTACACACGGAGTAGAAAACTAGTGTATAGTTTTTACTAAAGGTATATTAAAGTAGCATCTATGTTCATATGAGCTCTAGTTATAGTCAGCTATACACAAAATGTTACTAAGTCGAACTATACGCTATACAGAAATCTTACTACGAAGGAAGAACGCCCATACGCATACGAGAAGGAATCAACACTAGCCTTAGTCATTTTGTAGAGTTGCTACAGTTAAATTTTGACATTTCAATATTTATATCCTTTTAATATGTTGTTTAGGCTAGGCACACACTGAAGACAAAACAGTCTGCATACTGTCTGAGGACTGTTATGTCTCCAGTGTGCGCCTAGCCTTAAACAATAACCAATGCCTGATTAACCTCTACTCTACAAGAAAACCAACTTGCCGCTAAGGAAAAAGAGCTATACACTATCAATCCTTGTTGATATAGCTACAAGTTTTCGAATAATCTATATAGAGAGTGTTCACACGGTGGTAGTTTTCTACTATGCTATAGCTAAAAAAAAACTAGCTTATAGTTTAACTACGCAAATATTTTTGGATTATACGTAATGGTCGTACTATAGCTGAACTTAACGCTACTTTTCTATCTACGTGTGTACAGTAAAAAGCTTATAAGAATAGTAAAAACGTCTAAAACTCACTTTATAAAATAAAAGGTATAAAACTCACTACAAATAGTAAAATGGTCGTTAGTGGATTCGCGATTGCGGTATTAATATGTAAAAATAAGTACTTGAAATTGAAATATGTTAAAGACTTGAATTATTTTATTCAAACTTTTGTTTAGTCGAATATATGTATTGCTTACGAGTTTACCTATGCTGTGTGATGGTTCCCAAGAACGTTTTTTTGCCTCCGATTTAAAAAATTCCAAGACAGAAACTCGACCAGGAAACATTTTTGGTGTCTGCGTCTGTCGGTCTTAACATTTATGTGAACCAACGTACTATCTTAAAAACTAGTAGGTAGTCTGATTATAATAAAATTTGATAGATCTAGGAGCGTAAATGGAGGTCATCATAAAGAATAACGCAAACAGTCTCTCCACGTAAATAACGCAATAACTCTCCACGTGATTTACGTGGAAAGACTGTTTGTGTTATTCTTTATAATAAAATTTGGTTTGTAGTTTGTAGATCATAATTAGTCCATTGTTAGTCCCAAATAAGTTTCAACCTTCTGCCCCCAATGGTTTCTCTATTTATACGCAAATATATAAAAATAGTACACATCCAATATTTAAGAAAATTTGATGGTTTATCGAAAGTAGCTTTCAAAATTCCACCCTCAGCGCTCATTAAATATTGCTAAATTGATACATGAATAAACAATATGTTTTTGATAAATTTAAAGAAAAGCTAGGGGATTAACAAGTAGCCAATTATAGGCCGCAAAAGCATAACATTATTAAAGTACGAGGAAGTTATGTGCCACAATAATTGGCATTTAAAATAAATATATTGTAATTAGAAATAGGTGTAAATAGGTTTGTTATTATCGTAATTATGTTTAACGATACATTTTGTAGAAGTATTGTAAAGAAAATATGAATTACTTGAAAAGCGTGTTGTGATAGCAGGTTAGAGGTGAGGCACAGGTACATGCTGCCATGTTATCCAATGTGATAACGCGTGTAGAACATCGCGGACAAAGATCGGGGGCGGGACAGTGTAGATACGACCATGAATACATGTCGAGGCTTGGAGCCACACTGAGCTCTGTTTGGAGTAGGTCCAGCCCGCCCCCTTACTACCCGTCCAGGGGGCAGTTCATTTAGACACGTGGGGTTGGGGTGTTCTGTTAGCGTCTTCCTTCCACTTCTTTATTTAACCCAAATTATTTTCTCCCTTTTAATTTCAAAGCTTACAATTTATTAAATTGGACAGCTTAGTTGACTTAATTTATATTAATACATTTGGAATGTATATGTATAATTTGTATGAATACAAAGGTTTTGATAAATGGTGGAGGTGGAAAATTATTAGATAGATATCCAAAAACATCTGGATTTAGCTCTAAGTGTTTACATTCCAAATGTATTAATATAAATTAAGTCAACTAAGCTGTCCAATTTAATAAATTGTAAGCTTTGAAATTAAAAGGGAGAAAATAATTTGGGTTAAATAAAGAAGAGGAAGGAAGACGCTAACAGAACACTTAGAGCTAAATCCAGATGTTTTTGGATATCTATCTAATAATTTTCCACCTCCACCATTTATCAAAACCTTTGTATTTGTAACGGGGAAGCCAAGTCAAGAATATTCTAGGAAAGCAGTGTAGACCTTAGGCTAGCAAAGGCTCGAATTTCTGTCTAGTGGTGCTTTCCCCCACCAGGAATCTATCAGACTAAGCCCTAGCATAGAATCACACGGGGAGTCCGATCTTAGCTCTGGAGGTGTACACATCTTACATTAATCTCACACACACAATCATATACCAAATAAACATATATCAACCACTTATTATTCTTCTTTATTCACTCACCAAATCCCCGTTACATATTTATAGAAAGCGCCATTTCACCTGACTGCATCTAACCTGTTGCATTCGGCACGTGCGACATGCAACCCCATGTTTTGATCTGGCCCTTGGATGTGTATAGTTTCTTTCATACCAAAATTCGTTCATTTACTTTAAAACATCAAAAGTTTTTGTGTTTATCGAGTTTTTATTCTTAATTTAATTAGATAAATAATATCATCTGTACGCGCCACTTACGTACAAATGAAATAATTAAATCAAATAATAAAAATCATACAACGCTTACCCCGATTGACGGGAAAGTCCAACACACCGGTACGCAGGTTGGTGGATGCAGGTGGGGGGCCCCCGGTGTCTTCTGTACCTACGTATCGCGGAAAAATTCACTTTCGTTTGCAATAAAAGTTTAACCACCGAACTGCGGAGCTACTGAATAAAAGATAATAACTTCACGTAAAATAATAACGTAACACCGAAAGGTTATAAAAACGGCAGTCTGACCTCTAGAGACCAAGTCCAGAGTCCAGAAGCCAACTAAAAACGAGATGGCCGATAAGACTCTACCTCAGTGCCCTATAGACCTTATCTAAATGAAAACAAACTTTACAAATAATATTTATCCTGAACAGTCAACTGGCGTAAACATCATCAATATAAAGAATGCATCAGTTGTGACATGTCAATGTATTTTGTATTTTCATATAAATTATACTATTCAAAAGTTAGATAAGATCTAAAACTTGTCACCATTTCTCTAATTTGGCAACTCATAAAAATGCAGTGTCGTATACAAATTTATATCCTTGTGTTGCAACGCCCATATGAAAAAATAATATTTATTATAGATTTAAGTTTGTGGTGTAGTGAGTATTTGACAAGTCAGAAAATGTTTCAAATTTAGGCCAGGGCATTGAAGAGGAAATCCCGAAAGCTTTTTCAGGACGAGATCCTTCTGTGTTTGGGCCAGGGTTTGGAAGAAGAAATCCCGGAGGCTTTTTCAGGTGGATATCCTTGGAAAGATCCTACACATCTTACATTAATCTCACACACACAATCATATACCAAATAAACATATATCAACCACTTATTATTCTTCTTTATTCACTCACCAAATCCCCGTTACATATTTATAGAAAGCGCCATTTCACCTGACTGCATCTAACCTGTTGCATTCGGCACGTGCGACATGCAACCCCATGTTTTGATCTGGCCCTTGGATGTGTATAGTTTCTTTCATACCAAAATTCGTTCATTTACTTTAAAACATCAAAAGTTTTTGTGTTTATCGAGTTTTTATTCTTAATTTAATTAGATAAATAATATCATCTGTACGCGCCACTTACGTACAAATGAAATAATTAAATCAAATAATAAAAATCATACAACGCTTACCCCGATTGACGGGAAAGTCCAACACACCGGTACGCAGGTTGGTGGATGCAGGTGGGGGGCCCCCGGTGTCTTCAGTACCTACGTATCGCGGAAAAATTCACTTTCGTTTGCAATAAAAGTTTAACCACCGAACTGCGGAGCTACTGAATAAAAGATAATAACTTCACGTAAAATAATAACGTAACACCGAAAGGTTATAAAAACGGCAGTCTGACCTCTAGAGACCAAGTCCAGAAGCCAACTAAAAACGAGATGGCCGATGAGACTCTACCTCAGTGCCCTATCGACCTTATCTAAATGAAAACAAAACTTTACAAATAATATTTATCCTGAACAGTCAACTGGCGTAAACATTAACAATATAAAGAATGCATCAGTTGTGACATGTCAATGTATTTTGTATTTTCATATAAATTATACTATTCAAAAGTTAGATAAGATCTAAAACTTGTCACCATTTCTCTAATTTGGCAACTCATAAAAATGCAGTGTCGTATACAAATTTATATCCTTGTGTTGCAACGCCCATATGAAAAAATAATATTTATTATAGATTTAAGTTTGTGGTGTAGTGAGTATTTGACAAGTCAGAAAATGTTTCAAATTTAGGCCAGGGCATTGAAGAGGAAATCCCGAAAGCTTTTTCAGGACGAGATCCTTCTGTGTTTGGGCCAGGGTTTGGAAGAGGAAATCCCGGAGGCTTTTTCAGGTGGATATCCTTGGGAAGATCCTCCCGTGTGTGGCCCAGGGTTTGGAAGAGGAAATCCCGGAGGCTTTTTCAGGTGGATATCCTTGGGAAGATCCTCTCGTGTGTGGCCCAGGGTTTGAAAGAGGAAATCCCGGAAGCTTTTTCAGGACGAGATCCTTCTATGTTTGGGCAAGGGTTTGGAAGAAGAAATCCCGGAGGCTTTTTCAGGTGGATATCCTTGGGAAGATCCTCCTGTGTGTGGCCCAGGGTATTGAAGAGGAAATCCTGGAAGCTTTTTCAGGACGAGTTCCTTCTGTGTTTGGGCCAGGGTATTGAAGAGGAA
The DNA here is from genome assembly GCA_001010745.2 of Gerris buenoi. Lineage (NCBI taxonomy): Eukaryota > Metazoa > Arthropoda > Insecta > Hemiptera > Gerridae > Gerris > Gerris buenoi. Next base: position 31,772 of record KZ651179.1, on the reverse strand, counting down.
ATCCCGGAAGTTTTTTCAGGACGAATTCCTTCTGTGTTTGGGCCAGGGTTTGGAAGAGGAAATCCCGGAGGCTTATTCAGGTGGATATCCTTGGGAAGATCCTCTCGTGTGTGGCCCAGGGTTTGGAAGAGGAAATCCCGGAAGCTTTTTCAGGACGAGTTCCTTCTGTGTTTGGGCCAGGGTTTGGAAGAGGAAATCCCGGAGGCTTTTTCAGGTGGATATCCTTGGGAAGATCCTCCCGTGTGTGGCCCAGGCAAGAGGAAATCCCCAAGGAAATCCCGGAGGCTTTTTCAGGTGGATATCCTAAAGGAGATCCTTCTGTGTGTGGCCCAGGGTTTGGAAGAGGAAATCCCGGAGGCTTTTTTAGGAGGATATCCTGAAAAAAGAGGACTTTACTTACTTATTACTTATCTTCTTTAAAAGGAGATTCATTTTTGGGTTACGTCACATTTTGTCAATTTAGGGTCAAAAATAGCATAAAATTATGTTTTTTCCATTTTACCCCCCCCCCCCCCACTTATAATATAAGATAATATGACAAAAGTGTACATGACAACAATTACTGTACTCGTAAAGAGCTTTCTAATGACATGCATCTTGAAGGATAAATACTATTTTGACTTTTTTACCTTGTCGTGTGTACCAAAAAGATAAAAAAAAAAAATCTTTTTCATCCATCCAAATTCTAAACCAAAAAATTCCTATATCATCGTAAGCCAATAATGCGCAGATTTCTTTGAAAATTCGCTCATTAAGACATGGTGAATGACTGGACTTTTTTTATGTATGTATGTATATAATGTGTCACTCCATACGATATCTCCCCTTAGGATAAAAATTAAAAATTTCAAACAAATTTTAAAACGTCAACAATATCAAAAGTAAGGATGAGTTCGTGGCCAGAATTTTTGGAGTTCATTTAGTGGTCACATTTTGTCAATTAATTAGGATCAAAAATAGCATAAAATCGTGTTTTTAATGTTACCCCCCTTTTATATATATACAGGGTGGTCCAAAAGTCCCCCCCCCCCCTCTTAACTTTTGAACGGTTTGAGATAATTAATGAATACTATGCAAAGGGAAGTTTATTTTCATGCAATCGTCTAATAGGGGCAACCACCCACTTTGCCCCTAGACCACCCAACTTTAAAATTTCAAATTGGAGTGTATATTTTTGATGGCATATTTGGATTCTACGGTGAAAAATAATAAACTTTTACTTGAAACTATTTTTTATATCTCCAATATTTTGCCCCCTACAGGGGCACAAAGAGAGCAAAATAACCTCCCGAAATAGTAAAAAAATAACACTTAGATAGTTATAAAATCTAAACAATTTTAAATAAAGTAATGAAACTTGGGGGATCCGTACCATGTATGTAAAGAAAAGTGTGTAATACTCCACTCCCGAACTAGGGGCAATCACCATTTTGCCCCCAGGCGCTGAAATCTACCATTTTTATACCTCTGCCCCCTTAAAGGGAGCAAAACATCGGAAATAGAAAAAAAAGTTTAATGTAAAATATTTTTATTTTTTGCCGTAGAATCTAAATCTGTTGTTAAAAATATACACTCCAGGTTAAAATTTTGAAGTTAGGTGGTCCGGGGGCAAAACGAGAGGTTGCCCCTACTGCCTGATTGCATGAAAACAAACTTCCCTTGGCATGGTAGAGATCCCCCAGGTTTCATTAATTTATCTCAAACCGTTTAGATTTTACAACGTATTATCGAAAGGGTTATTTTTCTATCTTTGCCCACCTTTAGGGGGCAAAATATTTGAAATAGAAAGAAAAGGTCCAAGTAAAAGTTTATTATTTTTCAACGTAGAATCCAAATATGCTATCAAAAATATACACTCCAATTTGAAATTTTGAAGTTGGGTTGGCCTTGGGGCAAAGTGGATCGTTGCCCCTAGTGGACGATTGTATGAAAACAAACTTACCTAACTTCTTAAACAAACTTACTTATGTATGGTAGAGATCCCTCAATTTTCATTAATTTATCTCAAACCGTTCAAAAGTTCAAAGTTCAAAAGGGGGGGGGGGAGACTTTTGGACCACCCTGTATGTATGTCACTTAGGACGATATCTCACGCTAGGATACACCTAAAAAAATCAAACAAATTTTAAAATGTCAATTACTGTCGTCTTTCCAATGACATGCATCTTGAAGGGTAAATACTATTTTGACTTTTGTACCCCGTACCCCTGTGTACCAATTTTTTTTTTTTTTCTTCTTCTTCTTTTTTTCACCCATCCAAATTCTAGATCAAAATTTTCCTATTTTATCCTAAGCCAATAATACACAGATTTCTTGAAAATTCGCTCATTAAGTCATGTGCATAACTGGACTTTTTTTTTTAGTTTTACAGTTCTAAACAAAATAAACAAAAACAGGTTTTTAGCCAATATTGAAATTTTGTCAAATTTCAATTAGACTCTACCGCCAAACCTGTTCATTTAACAAAAACAACTCAACACACATAAATTGTAGGCAATTTAATGAATTGCAAACAAGATTTTTCCTGGGAAAACAGCCTATATTCGTACTTAAATGGACTACATTTTAGAATTTTTTTAATCAGAATAGTTGAAACCATTCTCGAGAAACAGTTTGTTTTCACAATTTTCAGTTTTTTTTNCTATTCATTTCTTGATTTCTTCTCAGGGTATGATTTTTCTGAACATATATGCCAAATTTCGACAAAATTGGCCCAGTAGTTTAGGCTCCAAGCGTCTGCACAGACGACAGACAGACATTTTGTAAAAAAAAAACAACACTTTTTTGGACTCAGGGGACCTTAAAACGTGTAAATCCATCAAATACTCAAAATCGAATTTTCGTGCCATCACAATACTTTCTCTTTATATGAGAAAGTAAAAATGGAGATAAAACTATTTCTTATGTTCTTAGTACTTTATAGGAGACCCCTAAAAATATAATATAAAAATTATATATCCTTCATTCAAGCCAGAATCATGTACAAGTGTGTGGTTCAAATACATACCACAAAGCATCTCGGTCAATGATTTTCACTACTTTATTACTTTTTTTGGCTTAGTGGAGCTCGTAGGATGAAATTAATACTTATTTAATTGCTCCTTACTAATGTTAAAATATTGAAATAAAATTAATAATAGGCAGTAACAAATGTGGTTAATTAAAAAAAAAAACTTGATCCAAACAATGTGGAACTTGTTTACGCTGAAATTGTCAACCACCTTGTAGGTTATGAACGTGTGGCATAATGAGTGTACCGAATGCTCGATTTTTCATTTTTCAGCACATGTCCGAGACGAATTGACTTTATACATAATTTCTGTTAATGATACAGTTTAAGACCCTTTAACTGTTGAAAGTTGGGTTAGAGCACACAAAGGTACCACAAAGTGTTTAGACCATTAAAGGGAAATCATTATTCAAATCACCACTTAAGGATCTTCCGCCCTTTGAGATTAGAAAAAACAGTAAAATTAAAATGTTATTGGTTCTAAGCAAGATATCACAAATCTAAGTACAGGCTTCATTCCTAATTTTAATTCTGCACAATTTGAGCCCTATTTCAACTTCCTATGATAAATAGTACAGGTTCCATTTCAATACAACGATAAAACTCGTATCGAAATAGTTGTAGTATTTATTGTAGTAGGGAATTGAAATAGGGCTCAAATTGTGCAGAATTAAAATCAGGAATGAAGGCTGTACTTAGATTTTTGATATCTTGCTTAGAACCAATAAAATGTTCATTTTAATGATTTTTCTAACCTCAAAGAGCCAGTAGAGCCTTAAGACTGGAATGTTACAATGAGCAATGTCGATCTGTTAATATAGCATCCACTACTAGACAATGAAATAAAATTAGATATGTTAGAGCAAAGCATAAAAAGAATGCAAAAAAGTATTAAAACATTTAAAAGTATAGACAGTTATATAAAATTTATTAAATATAAAATATAGACAATTATAAACAATTTATTAAAGTACAGACAATTATACAAAATTTATTAAGTATAAAACATAGACAATTTATTCAATATAAAGTATTAACAGTTATACACAATTTATTAATACGAAATAAAATAGAGTAGAACCCCAGAATTCCGAACCCCGCAAATCCGAAAACCCCGATATTCCGAACAACTTTTGGGGTTTAAAAAAAAAAAAATAAATAAATAAAGGGTTAGTATATGCTGTAATTTAAAAAAAGAGTGTATTTCTGTGACATCTAAATTCGAATAATGATTGTTAATGATGTTAATAACATACAGATTACATATAAGTGTTTCCTGTAGTTTCAGGTACCTAGGGGTGAAAACATGATTAATTTATTGAAGGTTTAAAAAATGTATTAAAAAACTCTTCTAACAAAAATTAAAAGATGTGAACTGTTCAGAAGATGTAAAACTGACTGCAGTATTGTGAGCAGATAATGGTTTTAAATGAGCATAAAATTTTTCAGAGAACTGTTGTTTTAGTTAAGACATTACACACTTACGGGTTGGTAAAATTTACCGGAATTGCGTTTAGCCGCGTCTACATGTTTCTTAAAACACTCTCCTATTCTCAGTCGTATTTAATGCATTTCTAGAAATACTTTACCTTTATACTTGCCGCCCTACATTTCTATGGAACCGANCCCCCATAGTTTTGTTATTATACACAGACAGTATACACAATTTAATAATACAAAAAACAACATAACATCCAATTAAAGCGACCTATAATAATTTAGTATATAATAAAATTAGTAATAATAATAAAATTAGTAACATGAATAGGAACAACATTTATTAATGAACAAAATTTTAATTACAACGAAAAAAAAAAAATGTCTAAACAATTTTATAATGATATCACAGTGTCCTTAAATGGACATATTATTATGAAAAAAACAAAAAAATTATTTGTGCAGAAAAATTGAGTTTTTTGGCAACTACTCTCTCTGCCAATTGGGTATTCGAGCATCATGGATTATGCCTCGGATATAAACATATTTGAGTCTGGGTTTAAAAGATAATAATTGATATTTCTCTTAGTTAGTGAGTATGAGCGTTATATTTATATAGACCATAAATCAATTTAATAGGTGGAACTCCTGGATTCTGTACACTTACTATTTGATTGCTTAAGTGCTGTTTTAAAATATCTTAAGAGGCGTTGTATTGATGATAGATGATACGCCTCTTTACTTCATTCCTTGAAGTGCTTGTTTAATTGGGATGCTCTACGTAGTAATGAATGATGATATTGATAAAATGACAGCACACCTGTGGCAGTACCAAGATGTGCCTTCCAGAAACTCTCATCGACATTAATATCTGATGAAACCTTTAGAAGCCTGTTGAAGAACCAGCCTTGTTATGTGACTTGTAGTCATCAGCAATATTATCTTGAGACTGCTCATACTTCCCTCTCATTTTTCGGTTGATGAAGATTATATTGCAATAACAGAGATTCGGCCAAATTCATTTTTACCATTAACCTTTATTAAAAAAACAAAAAAAAAAAAATATTATAGTACAGATAAAAAAAAACGGTAAGTCATTCTTAGTCATTCAGTTGCCATTACTACAAATTTGTCCCACAACATGTCGCCGGCACAAGTGCCAGGAATTAGTTGAAATGGAAACAGTCTGCAACATGTGTCGGGACAAATATTTAGTTATGAAAACGAGGCTTAAAGCATGAAATATGTCCCGCAACATGTGCCTGCAACTTGTTAGAATGGAAACGGGGCTTTACTAGGGTTATTCTCATTTAAATAGGGCATTTGCTGTTCCAAAACTTGAGAAGCAACCTGGCATGTCTTGGAGGAAGATTTCAAAGATGATAAGGGAGCAATTTGTTTGTGGTGTGTAACATCACAAAGTACACAAGTCGGATGTTTTTAATGTACAGTATGAGCAAAAATATTTGTTTTTAATTTTATCCAGGATGTTACTATGCCCAGCCACTTTTTAAATTTAAAATATAACTTTTTTAAAATAAAATATTAAACTTTAGGAAAAAGAAGAAAAAAAAAAAATATATATACACACACACACATACA
>KZ651178.1:660332-681316 GCA_001010745.2 Gerris buenoi | reverse complement strand
ACAAACTCAAATCACCAACCAGTTAACTATGAGTTTCAACCTGTCTAATTGAATGGGACACCTTACACGGAGCAACTCATTACAAACTGGGTTTGCTTTCTGTGACAGCGCGAGACTCATTCATTTTAAATATAACTAATTATCTCCCACCTCTTTTTTTCTGAGTGGCGCTTGTATTTTTTTTTTTTTTAAATTTCTATTTTATTTTTATGTGTGAATATTAAATAGAACAAGTTTATTTTATATTGTATCAAATTGTTTTTTGTTTTTTTTTTATCTCGTTTGGGGTTTTACCTACCGAGATGCATGTATGAATTGTTTTTATTTGTCCCATCTCGATTACAAATTATTTTAATACAAAATGACGTCACCTACTTTTATCAGATTCGCCTAATGTCGAGGAGCTAACTCGCCACAATATACAGTTAACCGATGATATTGAGTAGAAAGTGGTCAATAACATTTGCACGTTGACTGAAGAACTGTTAACTTTACTAGTTGAAAATGGATGAGTTTATGAGGTACAAATATTTGCCATTTAGGTACTTCTTTAGATTGTTACTCCCCTGTGTTGTTTTAGAATATAAATGACTGACTAAATAAACTATTAAGAAAGAGGGATGTTTAGTCCAACGTACTTTAGGACAAAGGAATATCACACTTCTGTTTTTATAAGGGGAGTAACAGTCTAAAGAAGAACATTTCCTACACCTTCTTTAGATTGTTACTCCCCTATGAATATTTTATAGGGGGAGTAACAATCTAAAGAAGTGCTTANATAAAAAACAGTGAGGAAGTTTATGCTAACATTTCGCTAAATTTATTAGCATCAGAGCAAGAAACGAAGTATAAATTTAAAAAAAGAATACGAAAATGTTGAGGTTTTCTCTACAACATTTTATTTGACAGCACATCTTTAACATACCTTCTCATTAAATTAGTCCTGTCAACTGCACCAGAAAGACAACGTAAGGGGTTGGGGGTACATTTTACAGGCATAATTTCCCTAACGAGAGTTAGTGTGTTGACAGCACGGGGAAAACTAGCAAATTGTGTGGGGAGCCAATGAGAGCTCGAGATTTTCCCTGAGGAAAGGTCACGCCAACTAGGTAAACACATATGTCTCTAGTGGAGAGGAGAGGCCCCCTAACCACAGACCTAGTGGCTTTATTTTTTCCCACAGAGAGGTTGGCCAGTCTGTGTGTCACTCGATTTTCCTCACTGTCAACGCACTAACTCTCGTTTGGCACAGACTCTATGTAGTACATCAGTGTGGAACATATCTCACCTCTTTGGCATTCCAAACTCAGCAGAAATGTCAGTGTTTAGACCTAGGTTTCAGGTGGAGTTTTTCTAATAAGCTTAACCCCTTGGCTACATCATTCCCGCATATTATTGTTTTATCTATTTCACTTTGACAAGATCGACTAACATTACAGTTGGCATATTGTCTCAACTGGCTTTAACAATGCCTAAGGCCCTCCGCACATGGAGCAACTCAAATCACCAACCAGTTGACTATGAGTTTCAACCTGTGTAATTGAATGGGACACCTTACACGGAGCAACTCATTACAAACTGGGTTTGCTTTCTGTCAACTCAAAAATGACTGGAGTTTCCAGTTGAGTTTGTTTTGAGTTGCTCCGTGTGCGGAGGGCCTAAAACCTTCTGATATTTTATTAATTTCCCAAATAGACTGCCAATTAGTGTGGCATATAGCTTCCTCGCATCCATTCACATACTTGATTGATTTAATGCTTTTACAAGCCATTATTGTGCAATTTATTTAATTGTTTCCACCGTTTATTTTAATATGTAAAATGCAAATTTTTTTTTTTTTTTTTTTTTTACATCAATTAAAGTATCAATTTAGTAAAATTTAAGGAGCACATACGGTTGAAATTAATCTGGGGGCCATCTGCAGCCTACTTTCAACGCACCATCCAAATTTCATAAAAATCAGGGAAGTGAAGTTGATGATCTTAAATGTAAATAAATGTGTTTTTGTGCGCATGTGGAAGAGAAAACTGATTGGCGCAGAAGGTTGAAACTTATATGGGACTAATTATGACCTACTATCCAAATCTCAATAAAATCAGATAAGCAGTTTTTAAGATATGTTGGTTTGCAAAAATTGAGTGACAGACAGACAGGAACCAAAAATGTACCCTTATGTCTGAAACAGACTTCTATCTAGCAATTTTGGAAATCAGAAACGTAAAAAATGCTGTTCTTCGGAACGATCACATAGCTTCCGTTACCTACGGTAAGCTCAGAAGCAAAAAAATTAGTTCAGTAAAAATTAATTGAGATACATGGAGGAAACAGTTATACGTGATATAATCAACGTTAAAGGATAGAATTAAAACATAACCAACCTCGTTAAGTGAAGAATCATTTGCCCAGAGACTGTCAAAGACATCAACTACTACTAGGTGGGAACAATTATTAATATGTATCGACTAAAAATGTATTCATTTTTTGGACTCACAAATAATAAACTTTTAAAGAGTAAAAATATTAAATTTATTTTTTCAGATCCTTCTAACATATAATTATTATAATATAAAAATTAAATATCAACATTTTTTATGACTAGAATAGTTTTCACATAAAAGGAAATGGAAGATCCAATGCCCTTTTTGACATTTTCCGTAAATTTTTTAAACTGTACCTTTACGAGGCTGCGACTTAAAACCTAGATTCTTCCAAGTAATAAGTATTATTTAATATTATTTGTTTACTATGTACATTTATTTTAATAAATAACATGATTATCAGGTAGTATGACATTAAACAATATACTAAAACTAAAAAACAATGTACTAAAATTAATGAGATTAAAAATAAAATTTCACAATTTGTGGCACTAAAGATTGTGGAAGATTAAATAAGTCCGCATCCATTTACTTGGTTATCCTGCATGCTAGGTGGTTGTGGGTAACCAACAATATTTGGCCCATGAAGCAAAAATTTAATTCGCTACCCACCCCATATTTTTTTAATACAAGTAAGGACTTCCTACGTCTATCAAGACAAAGGTATATTTAATTCAAGGTAACTTCGGAGCGTAATTTGGTATGAGTAACCAAGTGAATTAGTGCTAATAAGTCATTGAGAGGGACTTATAACTTGTATTTGCAGAGCAGATGACTTAGAACACCAGATGGTAAGTTGGAGAAGAGAGGATATAGTGGAAGCTACCACAAGACTGTCCTGGCAAAGGGGGATGTGGAGTCTATTAGTAATAAAGTATTAGTATTTAGAGTGAATCTAAGTAGTTTTTGAAAGCGGTTGTTAACTTTGTGTTTGGGAGATACGTGTATGTCAAAGCAACGAAGATGAGCCTTGAGTACTGGGGTGCGGGTAAGCTCGGTCTCGTTGTAGAACACGGAGAGTGTTTTATGACGCAGTTCCTTTATCAGCCTCGTAACGGTGGAGGTGCCTGTCGAGTAGCAAGCGTTGAGGTCTTCACTGTTGAGCCGTACTGTGATGCTCCCGTTGATCAACCCGTGCAGTTTATCAACGTAATTCTCGAGTATCAACTCTTGGGGGTTTTCGATCCAAATGTTCAATTGGGTGTTGGTCACTCTAGGCACGGTGAAAATTTTAAACTCTTCGTCGATCCTTTTCCTCAAGAAGTAATCTTTAGGCCTGCGGAGCACTCTCGACACGTCGGGGATGAGGATGTTGAAAGTACCGTTGAGAGACCTCGGTAGGGGTCGCCAGCCCTGGAAAGATTTTTTAGAACAACAGAAATGCATGCGACCCTGCATGTGTTGCCTGTACGTCGACATCCTAATGAGGAAGCCGAGGCCGGGGAAGTCTTCTACTCTGTAACTCGTGTACGGGTCCCTAGACACCCCGACAAAGCCGTAAGGGTTCCAAGACGACACCCCGAGTATCGTTTCGTCAACGTAAAGGTTCGGCACCAGCTGAGCCATGTAGAAGAGAAAATCCCACGACAGTATCAGACCTTCTTCTATGACGATAGCGAACGATTTGTGCGGTAAGTACACCGCAACGTAATTCAAACCGTATTCGATTTTGTCGTTGGACGTCAGAGGGTGAGAAGAGTTGATGGCGAGAGTTTTAAAGTTGAATATTTGGACTAAGACTGGAACGTAGATCTGTTTCAGGGTGTGGATGACTATGACTTGAGACGGCTGTATACCTGGCTGGTACATCAACGTCTCCAGAGTGAGAGCGAGGGTAGACAGAGAGGGACCTGCCACTACGAGCACGGGAGTCGAGAACACAACGTTTCCTAACAGAGATCTGTTGGTCAGCTGAGAAGGCAGGTAGGGTTCGTGTCTCGCTAAGGAATCGCAGAACTGGTCCTCGGCGAGTTCCGCAGAGAGGCGACAGAGTCGTTCCCTCAGAGGGTTCCGTCTGGGGTAGGGGTCGGGAGACACGGTCGTAGCCTCTATCCTCTTAGGGACACACAACCTCTTGTCTATGGCCTTCCCCCACCGGAAGTTCTTACCGTACGTGATTTCCTCCAGCGGAGTGAAGCCGCCGATACCTTTCTGGGATATCATGTACCACTGGCAACGGAACTGCAAGTCCTGTATCTTACCGCTGCCTAACAGGTAGAGGATGGCCTTGGCGTTGTTGCTGAGCTCCTTAGAAGCCTCGTCGAAGGTGAAGGCGATAATTATGTCGTTGTAGTCGAGTTGCTGCTGCAGCCAGGCTTCCAACCCCGTACCGTTCTGACCGTACAGGTCGAAGTTCCTCAGGGACTTGAGGGTAGAACGAGGGGAACCGACGACGGCCACGTTCAGACCCCTGCCCACCCCGTGCACGTACTTGCCTCCTACGCACAGCTTGGGTTCGTCGTCCTTGTCCTGCCCGGTGTAGATGTGCACCGGGAATTCGTCTTCCCCGCACTGGTACTGGATCCCGCAGTTCGGCAGGATCTCCGACACGTCTATTCTCTCCGGTCCCGTCCTGCCGGACCTCCACACCGGTTCCTCGCTACGGTTCGTGGTCGGACCTCCTTCCAGCGTCAGCGTCAGACCCGCGAATCTGTCCACCATGTCCAGCGACGTCGTCATAAAAATTAAAAACACTCCGAGCAGAAGCAGCAACCGAAACAGCAACGCCAGATTGGAAGGGCTAAAAAGACACAGCTTGTAAAATTTGAACATGCTTACGAACATTTAAACCGCAGCCTATAACAATAATAAAACCGATAACAAGTTAACAGGCCCTTAAATTTTCTAATTAAAACGACCGAAAGATGAAACGACAACGACAAACTGAGATTCGATAGATTTTGGATAGATATCACACATAAAACAGGCAACAAGGAAAAGTCAAGCCCTCGTTTTCTGTCTTTATAAAAAATCCACTACATTTTGGCAAAAACCGACGACTTCTTTCGTAAACAAAAACAAACCATTTTATATTTTGAAAAGAAATCGATTTTTATTTGAATTGAATTCAAGAAGTTTTATTGGCGACTTCTTCTTGTTCTTCAGAATAAAACGCTTACAGCTTACAGTGTTGCCCCGCTGAAATATACAAAAAAAAAAAAAATTATAGAGCGACGTTGCCATAACAACAAATTCAAAATATTCCAATTCCGGTCCATTTTTTTGCCTCGTCTTATAAAACTTTGGTCAGTTCCGTTCAGAGTTCTGTACTGTTCTGAATAAACTGACTTACCTCCTCCGTTTCTTAAAGTACTACAGGTAACAAGTAACAAATATATGTATTTTATTCTATAAACGTATTCTATGTCAGCTATTATTTTAACTTAAAACAAAATAACAGTTCATCTGCATGGACTGAATTACTAGAAACCACTTTTTTTGCATTCTTCATTAACTATTTATTTTCCCAGATACCTTTTGCTCAAAAACATAAGCTCGAATTAAAAAGATTTTTGAGAAAAGAAGAAAAATTTAAAACTCTACTAACAAAAATGTCAATAACTTGGAGGAGTGACGAAATGTTGAGAAATAATTGTATAAACTAACAATTTACCATTGCTTAATCTAATATGATAATATACACTTATCAAGAATTCTTCTATTAAACTTTTAACACCTTATACTCTCCCTTGATTATTGTACCTGGAAATAAAAAATAATTATCAGGTTATTAATTGCTGACAAATTGTTTTTTAAACATTGAAAATTTCTCAATCAAAAAATAGCCTCATGACTAACTTTCCTTAAAATTATAAATTTCCATTCAAAAATTGCTAAAAATAAAAGAAAAAAAAAAGAAAAAATGGTGGAGAGTTCCCATGTCCCGCCAATTATGGTGGACAGTGTGATTTTCATGATCCTGAGTACAGAATTAGTTAGTAGACCAAAAATCAAGTCGATGTTATTTTCACACTTGATAGGTTAGATATTCAAATATCACTAAAAATCAATATGGTCACCTGTCAAGGGACAAACTAACATCAACTTGATTTTCAGTCTACTAACTAATTCTGTACTCAGGATCATGAAAATCATACTGTCCACCCTAATTGGTGAGACATGGCCGCTCTCCACCGGTTTGTTTTTTTCAAACGTCTATTGCCAATTTATGTCCCGCAGACGAACATATTAGCTGACCGCACATATTCTTAAAAGGTGCTAAAAGATTGACTAGTATACAAAATTCTAGCTTGATGTTAGTCAGACATTTTTTTGCACGCTATCTCCTGGACTATTTTATATTGCACCAGGTACTCCAATATGTTTGCTAGAAAACTTAGTTATATGGGGTATTGTTTTGTGTCCCTCTTGAAGATTTAGTTACGTGGTATGCTTGAAGACATAGTTATGTGGTATGCTTAAAGACTTAGTTATGTGGTATGTTTGAAGACATTAGTTATGTGGTGTGCTAGGATACAAAGTTATGGAGGAGGTGTGGTCGAGTCAGATAGTGATTCCTCCGTCACTACCGAGTATACTGAAGAAGTATGCTAAGGCAGCGATTCGAACCCAACCTTACGACCTGCTGGTGTGGTCTGCTGCTTACTTCAGAGCCATGGCAGCGGGATGTCCTCCCCCTATCAAACCTAGACTGGAGCTTACACGTCCTGAGGGCAAGCTCCTCACTCTAGGTTACATCAAGCTCCTAGTCAGCCAGGTATCCACAAACCCTAAATAATAAATAATAATAACACTATTTTACTATTAAAAAAAAGAAAAAAATAATAAATAAATAAAAAGTGACAACAAAATCATTACATTACAAATACATAATACATTAGGTCAAAACATTACTAAATCAAGATGAATACTAAATATAAAACACATATGAGTGTATAAGCGAATGATAACCAGATTGGTGACAATAGTTTTAAGGACCTTCTCACCGTAGTAGTATTCATCTTTTATCATGATGAGCAATACTTCAACTACTACTCATCATCATCATTTCCAGATCTAACTCCATTATTTTTAAATATTAAATTTATCAGTTAATCATTGTTGAAAGGACTTACCTAATCCAACTATTTTTATATATCGGTATTTACAATTTTATTGTCGATCGATTTGATGTCGATTTTTATAATCAATTTTGGCTCATCATTCTAGCTTTTCCTATGATATTAACAGTAAGATACAAGAGAACCGAGATATGCGATGATGAAATAAATTTGATGATTCTTCGCGGCAGTAGAGCAGTGTAAGTACAAGTTGGAAGCTAACAATTTTCCCTGTAGAAGCTTATCACAGGGTAAAGTAGTTGTGGAGGTGTGATGGGGAACCTATACTATTGTTTTGTTGCAGTTTGGGCGTGAAGGTGAGGTGCGTAGAGACGAGCTGGTAGAGAAGTGGGGAGACGTGAGTCTACCCATACAGACACTAGACTCTGTACTCAGTCTCGGAAACTTTTCTGAAACTGTAGACTGGCCCAAATTTGTAGCTATCTCTCTGGGATTCCTCGAACAGGTAACTCATATACCACTTCTTTCATACTGTGTAATAATAATAGAGTTTGTATGTTATTTTTTACATTTTCATGTTTTGGCTGTGGTACATAACTCGAAAAGTGTTACTAGAAACGTTACCCGGTGTATCAAGGAGTTAGAAGGATATAGGAGGTGTGCACAGTCTGTCTCCAGCTGTAGGGCCCCCCTCTACCGCGCTTCCTAGGGCCGAAGAAAGTCGAAAAGATTTATAAGTTATCAGGGAGTTAGAAAACTATAGAAGGTGTGCTATCAACTCTTAGCCCTCTATCGGCATACCCCTACCGCCAAGGACTATAATACACCATCCTTGCCCTACCACACGTCTCAGTCGAATCTCACTCGGGAATCATCGGGTCCGCCCTTCTACTACTACATTTGCTCCTCTACATCTTTAAAAACGCACTCTTACTATCTTGTCCTCTTTAATTATTATGAACCAACATAAAGACTCGTCTTAAACATAACTAATTATCTTTTACGAAATTAATAATAATTAGATCGCTTTTATTATTTACGCTTTTTTGTGATATTTTAAAGCATATTCCATTTTATGAACTACATTATTATTAATACATATTTCATATTGCCAATTATTAATATAATATTTTTGATATATAAGGTGACATCTAAAAAAAAAAATGCTGGAAAGCAAAGGTTTCTAGAATGATGTGGTGTGCTGCGCCAAAAAAATGTTCAGTGGACTAAAAGGTCACTCTGGACCTTAATTGATCTAAGCATAGAAGTGAGTCTCTAAAGTCGCAAGTTAAAGGCCTTAGGCCGAAGTAAGTGCTGAATGGTTCCCAACTAGAGTCCTAAGAGATAAGGGGGGTAGTTTAGTGTTTAGTTGCGAGAACCATTATGCTGATGAGTCCAGGCACTCAGGCACACCCAGCTGTCAGGTACAGTTATGTGCTTAGATGTGCAGTTTTGGTAAGTAAATGCATTCCACCTTCTTCCAAAAAGAGAGATAACATCAGAGGCCAGTAAGAAAGGAAAGAATTGTGCCCAACATGTCATTAAGTAATGAAGTTCTAGGTCTTCCGCTGGTGACCACGTCTCGAAGGGTGTGTGTCAAGTAATGCTAAACACAGTACATTTACTCTCTTTATTAATATTATTTGTTTTTCCTCCTCAGAAACGCTCATTTCAAAATTATGATTGTTGAAATACACTCAAATTGTGTGTGTGTAGAGTTTGAAGGGTACAATGCTGCGAGTGTGTGAGGTGCTGACAGAGGAGCCCGAAGGAGGCAGTGCTGCCATCCCTTGCAAACTCTTCTTATCTCTCTACAGGTATACCAACATCTCTATAGAGCCCATAGTCTAGATTCTAGTTATAGAGCTTAACTAGTTTTATTCCAAAGTGTCATTTCGGTTGATGTAGCTCAAACGTAAGCCCCAATCAAAAAGCCTTAAATCTACAATGCTCTATAAAAATGCTGTGAGAGATTTACAGAAGACGTTGTTATGTATAGGTGTCTCGGTGAGATGGAGTGTGGTGAAGTGGAATCACCCCAAGATGAGGCGCCCCAACAAACTCAGCCAGGCACCATTTCTCCATCAGGTACTCAATATTTTTCTTTCTTTTACATTTTTGACTTATTTAACTTTTTTTACTTTTGTTTTATTCATTTGACTCTAATCATTTATCTCCTCAGCTCAGAGTAAGGAAGGAGTAGAGGGAACAATGCGATTTGAAAAGTGGTTCATTGTGCGACACCCATATACTAAACCTCTCAAGCGAGCTCAATCCGAACTAAAGTGACAACAGCACGATCACGTGGTCTCTGGTCCTTGTCTTATTGGTCTATTCCTTGTCCTTCCTTGCCCACGGACACTTTTGAACAAAACCTTGGGAGGTTTAGTATAAGGATGCAGCATAATGAACCACTTCTTGAGACCCCGATTCTATAGTGTTGTTCCCTCTACCCCTTCCTTACTCTGAGTTTAACTCTAATTATTTATTCTCTCAACAATTCGATTGAAATTTTAAAATAATTGTTAAAGTCAACACTGGTTTCTTGAAACCTGTTGATTTAGACAAGACATTTTAACAATGTATTGCTAATAATGTTCAGTTTTAAATTGTTAAGAGCATAAAAGAGTCAAATAATTTTAATGTAAAAATTAACTATGTAATAATGATTTTTAGAAGGTGGTGAAACTGAGATAGAGGGGCTAGAAGAGAATCAGGTCGACCAATCTAAGCAAGCGAATGTAGATGAGGGACCTGAAGCAGGGGCACCAACCTCAACTCCTAAACCTTTGGACTCTGGTCTCCCAGGTACAACACTGCTTCTCTCCTCTAAACTGCATGACAATCAAGTCAAATTCTTTTGCACTGTATTAAACCAATGTTAATACTAATAGGTGCTGCGATAAAATAAAAAGTCCCAGATCGTCGAACACAAAATAATCAAGCTTAATTTGGCAACGGTTAAAACACTACTCGTTCAAAAAATATTTTACTCATCACAAGCCTTAAGAAAACAGATGAAACATTTGTTGTTATCTCACCATTCTGGCGGGCCTGAGCAAAGTTTTTCTGTTTTTTATAAGTTTGTAGTCCTCAGGATGTAAGTTGAAGCCCACTGGTTGAGATGATCTTTGTATGAGATGTATCACGGCCTCTGCATTTATAACACAAATACATGCACAGCACAGTCATCTGTCGAGGCACTGAATCCTACCTATTACAACTCCATGTGTGCAGTAGGAAAAAACGACAATCCTCGTGATTGTTGATTTTAAAAAAAGTAGGAAAAACACCAATAGTCCAGGAGATAGCATGCAAAAAAGTGTCTGACTAACATCAAGCTAGAATTTTGTGAATAAGTAAATCTTTTAGTTTCTTTTAAGAGTATATTATGGTCGGCTAAGTTCGGCTGTGGGACATAGC
The DNA here is from genome assembly GCA_001010745.2 of Gerris buenoi. Classification (NCBI taxonomy): domain Eukaryota; kingdom Metazoa; phylum Arthropoda; class Insecta; order Hemiptera; family Gerridae; genus Gerris; species Gerris buenoi. The sequence goes on along the minus strand of KZ651178.1, from coordinate 670,494 downwards.
TTGGCAATAGGCATTTGAAACAAACAAGTCGGTGGAGAGCGGCCATGTCTCGCCCTTTATGGTGGACAATGAGATTTTCATGATCCTGAGTATAATTTTGGATTGGTTTGGAACGAAACGTTGTAACTCGTTCCACTCATAGAACTGTTCCTTCCATCCCTAACAGTTAATAAGCTGATAGAGTTAAGTTAACACTTTTGTTGTTTAGGTGAAGAGGAAGCTGATCAAGAAAGAACAGTAGTGCCAGGTATAGGACCACGTCTATCTTCTGAGCTCATGGACAGAGTAGAGGAGTACATGTCCAGCTGTGCTGAGCGACAGGGTGGTCTGGTCATGCCAAGGAATCTAAGGCACTTCCTGTGTCCTCCACTAGACATAGAGTCCTCCCAGCCACAAGCCTGAACAGATTCATCTTGTCTTTTAGTAAACAGATACACCGAGCGTATACACCTTCGGCTTACAGTTAGTGCTAATTACTCCTAGTGAAAAGAGCTTCTATAAACAATCTAAGGTTTCTAACAAAAATTAGATATTGCATATCAAATGGTTTTCTTTCGACTGCTGGAAGCTCCTGGGGAATAGTGGTTGAATATGGCAATGTTTTACCCAAAGTAACACCTCACTACTCAAGAGATAGGTTAGATATATAGGTAGGTATAGACCTTTACTTCCCACTTTTAAATTATTGCCACTTTTATTGAAATAGCTTTTTCAAAGTTTCCTTGAAACTTCACTTCAGCTTACGATCTGCACCTAAATCTGCAGCCTACTAAGTTGCACCTACTACTGTAGCTGCGTCTACTATTGCAGCCAATAGTTGCACCTACTACTGCAGCGAACTAGCTCTTATTTAAGCAGTCCCTACACGATCAAGCCTCTTGGTCAAAACAGTGCGTAAAGCAATGGTGTCAAGCATGATAGTCTAGGAACCCGTTTGATGCTTGAGTCAAGCCTTGACGGAGATTGATGGAAAGTTTGAATGAATCAAGTGGCTTGACGGAGCGCTTGATAGTCTAGAGCAGTTTTGATCAAGCATTCTGTCAATCACCTGCTCGACACCCCAAATCCTGATTCGAAACCATGGTATCTACACAATACTGATGCACTACAGTTTAGGAGGAGCAGTTCACTAGTCGAAAACTCCGCTTCAAATGAGTCTTGATGAAAAGATTGATGGGATGCTTGATGCGCCCCAAGGTGGCTTGAAGGTCGTGTCAATCAGCTTGACGCGATGTATTGATCAAGTGGCTTGATCATGTAGGGGCTGCTTTACTGATGCAGCCTGCCAGCTGCACCTATTTTTTGTATAAATGTTTAATGCGAAGGTAAAATATTTTAGAAAATCGTTGTTCAGTTTATTCGACTTCTTCTCACAATTTACTTTTAGGAGAAAATAAAATTTCTTGATGATGGTGCAGTTAGATTTTAAAATACAAATACAAAAAACCCAATTTAACAATGAAGCCTTATAATATGTGTGAGATATAAAAAATAGTTACCAATATGTACACGTATGTATTACTAGATATTAAATTTATTTTATAATATATTAGTACACTCTACTAAATAAAGTTTAACCTTTTTTATCATTAAGATGTATTTTAATGTTTATTATTGTGCAATTATTTACTTTTTAAATAAGTAAAATAATTGGTTAATTAATAGCATCAATTGAGATATTATGGTAGTAAACTGTCATTGCATTGACTGTATTTTTGAGACAGGTGTGTATTTTAATTATTTTATTAATGCATTAATGACAATATACTGTCTAATAAAAGAACTACATATTTTATAGTGTTTGATTTTTTAACTTTGACCAGTTCATTACCTTATTATTACTTCATTACCTATATGTATGAATTATTTGTTATTTAAATTTCTATAAGCATATCTGTTCAATAATTATTTATTATTGGTAAAATTAAAATAAAAATTAATTTTTGTAGTATTAATTTTTTTATTATTTTCCCCTATATGTTAGTTATATGTGTTATTTGCCGACTAACAAAGAGTATTAAATATGATGACTATACACATTGCAGGTGGAAAGATAGAGCACATCATCGGAGGCTATTATATATTATGTATCCAGTAGCGCACTCAGAATATTTTTATGGGGGGGGGGGCTGGAATGCATCAACAAAATTAAAAATAGCAAAGGAAAATACGTTACATAAATAATAATCATTACTCAGATACTCAATGGATAATTTAATAATACCAAAGCTGAAGAGTTCTGATCATAAGACAAAATTATAATTAAAGTTGTGCTTCCAGCACACGCAAAGGGACCTTAAGCAATTTAACAAATCATACACGTTCGTTAACCAATACAATTGCACCCTGCAATTTCAAGGCGGTAGCCATTTAAAAGTTTCGCCTGAAATGAAGGACAATGATACGGTTGAAAATCGCTTTGCTGCAAAAGAGGAGAGTTGGCATCCCTTTAAACTTGGTGACTCCCAAATAAACTTGGTGAGGCCCTGCCGTTTTTTTCTATAAACCGCCTTTTATTCTTCAGTTTAACCTAAGTTTTTTTTAGCTGTTACTTTTGAACTGATAATTATAATTATGCAAAACAAACGTTATCAAATGCATTTTTGTCATTCAAAATCAGCCTCTTGTTTTAACTTTTCCTGAGATGAGATTTTAGATTTAGAGGGGGGGGGGGGCATAATTTTAATTAACAACTGCAAAGTTTCAATTTTTTTTTTATGCTGATACAGTTGGGTTAACGTAGAAAATTATAAGGGTCTTCGGTTTTGCCTGTGGACGCTAAAAAAAAATTTAAAAACTCTGATTTAAGTTGTAGATGGGCAAGTTAAAAATCGACCACATCATAAAAATATACACAGTAGATCTTTGTTTAGAAAGCTATGGGTTGGAGGTTTCATGTCGGCAAGGTTATATGTGTACAGAATCTCGTGAAACAAATGTGTCGTATTGGTATGAGATTTAGTCAGATTTAAATGTTACTTGAGGGCTTCACTCAACACTTGCTCTGAATTACCTGAGCTTTTTAATAGTTTTGTGTGTCTTAAGTGCGTGTGATCCGGTCTGTTTTACCTGAACCAGTGTATTTCCCCGGTATGTTCTCGTCTCCGGTGGGTGCGCTCCGTCAGCTGAGCTCGGCGCGACACAGCCTGTCCGTCGGCAGCAGGACTCTTAAATTCCACCCTCGGATAAATATCAACAGGTGCAAGAGTTCGACGCCGATCAACACCATCATCATGTTCGTGCCGCAGCAGGAGTCGTGGATCGTGGAACGTATGGGTAAGTTCCACAGGATCCTCGACCCGGGACTCAACTTCCTCATCCCCGTCATAGACTCGGTTAAATACGTCCAAAGCCTCAAGGAGATAGCCATCGACGTGCCCAAACAGAGCGCCATCACGAGCGACAACGTCACTCTCAGCATAGACGGTATACTGTTCCTCAGGATCGTCGACCCCTACCTGGCCAGCTACGGCGTAGAGGACCCCGAGTTCGCCATCACCCAGCTGGCTCAGACCACGATGAGGTCGGAACTCGGCAAGATGTCTCTGGACAACGTGTTCAGAGAGAGGGAGAACCTCAACGTGGGTATCGTCTGCAGTATAAACAAGGCGAGCGAGGCCTGGGGCATCCAGTGCCTCCGCTACGAGATAAGAGACATCAAACTGCCCACCAGGGTCCACGAGGCCATGCAGATGCAGGTCGAGGCCGAGAGGAAGAAGAGGGCCGTCGTCCTGGAATCCGAGGGTGTGAGAGAGGCGGACATCAACGTGGCCGAGGGTAAGAGACAGGCCAGGATCCTCGCTTCCGAAGCGGAAAAACAAGAACAGATAAACAGTGCCGAAGGTGAAGCCTGCGCTATGATGGCCGTGGCCAAGGCTCGTGCCGTCGGGCTCAAGGAGATGGGTAAATCCCTCTGTACCAAAGACGGGCAAGACGCTGCTTCCCTTGTCGTGGCGGAACAGTACCTCCTGGCGTTCAAGCAACTCGCTAAAACCAGCAATACACTTATTCTACCTTCTAATACCAACGACGTATCTTCCGTCGTAGCGCAGGCCATGTCCGTTTACTCAACTCTTGTCAAGAAGAATGCCTTGACTGCATCACAGCCCCACGACCTGCCAAAACTCTCCGACCCCGAGTACTGCAGCGACCGAGACGACGACTTGGACGGCATCTCCATCAGAGGACTCCCGACCGACCCCAAGAAACCCGCTCCGGAGAAATCATGAGATTAGGCCTCGCTGTGTCTACTGCCTGGTTCCCAACCAACTCGACCTACCTTACCTCCGAGCAATATTTATTTACAAGCTCGGTGATGTTTAACTGGCACAGATTCCTTTTTATTTATTTTTTTACTTAGGAGAAAGGCAATATATTACTAGTCTTTTAAGATGGATAAACCAGATAATGTGGGTAAAAATCGGTCAAGTTCTTTTTAAGATGTTACCACAACTATGCTGGATGCCGTAGCATATATAACTAAGCATCTTGTGAATATTTTCTCAATATCTTGGCCGCTTTATTTATATTTTTATGAAGTTCCATTTTACAAATCCCCTAGACTAGACGGCTAGTTAAATAATATCTCAAAGCTTTCTTGCGGTCACTAGCAAGTCTCTCCAACAGATCCACTATAATTATTTAAATTTGTCTACTTCATATGCAACGCTTTTGCAGTCGAGACTTTTGTTTTTTTGACACTAAGTTTGCCAACTTAGGTAAGGGAAAAAATAAAGGCACTCTGCGGTTATCCAGTGGTATTTTTGTTTGCCTAGTTGGCCTTTTTTCTGAAACTTCAAAATCTCAAGCTCCCATAGGCTCCCCGCCATAATTTTTAGATTTTCCCAACCTGTCAAAGAAAAATTCTATTTGTAACACCAAGATAAGACTGATGAATCAAATAGGTTTGTAGCTAAGTCCACTTTGTGATATTGGTAATGTTTTATTTCCAACAAACTCCGTAAGAATATTGCAATAATTTGAGTAGAGTGTGACCTAATCTCAGAGCTAACTGTTCTAATGATTCCAATTGTAGCAGTGTTGTTCAAGCTCGGTGCCCATCCCTTAGTAGTCTATTTTGGAACATATATATCTAAAATAGTTTTATTTTGGTCCATTTTTATTTTATGGAAATGTTGCTTATTCAAAAGCCAGTTAAAGAACGTTATATGTCGGAAAAAAAGTGGGGGTGTAATAGAAGACTTTTCTATCTTTTATCATTATTATTATTTTTTTTTAAAAATGATTTGTATATAAGTAAATAGTGTGAAGGACGATTGTTGGAGTCGTAGGTGGAGTAAGTGCTAAATTGTAAGTTAAGAGTTTTATTATTGTTTGTGTTTGTAAATGAAAACAATATATAAGTAGGTTTTTCTGTATATAAATATTTTTGTGTTATTGTTTTGGTTTTATTCATATAATTAGCTGTAATTCAACCCTTTCCCATCAAACTTGGTGAGTAGGCTTCTACAGGTTGACTCGTAATTAATAGCTTGGTTTTCAAGTGAAATCTGTGTCAAAAGGGTTTGAAGTCTGACTTCTTGCTTCCACTACTGGAAGCATCTTCAGGAGTGTAGTGCATCGTAATGTTAACTTGAAGCATCCAGTATTGTCTTGTTGTTGCTTCAAGTAAACATCATGATGCACCACACCCCTGAAGATGCTTCCAGTAGTGGAAGCGAAATATGTTAGAGTCACGGATATCTCCGGAAAACTAACTTTTATTTTTGTTTGCTTACAGAGAGCTCTCAAGCAGCGATGTACAGTTGTATGGATGCTAACATTTGATAAATGTTAAAGTTTATGAGACTAGCATATCAAATGAAGTGTCCTAATAGGCCGATACTTTTCTGAAGCTAGCATCATAAGGGTAATTTACCTGAAATCGAAATTTATTCCATAATTCTTCAAGTTAAAGCTACATAGGGTGTCTGAAATAAGTGTTGTTATTGCCTTGGATAAGATTAACACAAGTTGTCCACGGGTTTTTAAAACCCCCAAGTAAGTAAAACCTTTTAAGTTTTTAACTCGTAATAAATACCTGTCACAAAGGGGTTGAAGTCCATCATTTTGCTTCCACTACTGGAAGGATCTTTAGGGGTGTGGTGCATTTTGATGTTAACTGGAAACTCGACTAGATATATTGACAACTGGAGAGAAGAACTGAGTATTCATTGTGGTCTTCTAGTTATTTATTAAGACCCGCACACGGGTCGACTGATTTGCAACTCGAGTTGGAAACTAGTTGAGCACACAACTGTTCTGTGACACGCCCAGTGTAGAAGGTAGGGGACCCCACATACCCATGTGGGGTCCCCCATGGACCAAAGCCAGACCAATTTGCAGCTGGTTGCACAAGACCGTCCTTCCTGTTTTAAAGTGGTTGCAGATCAAACAGACTGTGTGAAAAGAGGTCATCGACTAATCTAAAGTCAGTTGCATTCGTGGGTGACTATTTTGCAACTAGTTTCCAACTCAAGTTGCAAATCAGTCGACCTGTGTGCGGAGGGCCTAAGTTTTCTAGAGTCGTGTGTTAAGCAAAACCAGGCTGACAAGCATTAACACATCTCATAAATTGTTTTTAAGTGAAAATTCGACGAGAAATCAATTATTTGGGTGTAATAAAGGAGACGATGTTCAGCTCAGTTACAATTCAATTGCAAAAAGTCCAAGTACAGTCTTGATGGTTCCAGAAAGAAATTTTGTTATTAAGAATTTTTCTTAATGAAGTACTCACATGATTTGTGTGCATACATAATCCATAGAATTGTAAAAATAACAACCACATATTTATTTATTTTGATAACAATTAGTATAATTACATATTACATTCATGCGTATATGTAATAAAAATAACCCAACACAATGTATCAAACAATAAATAACAATATTGGAAAATATAACTAAGCAGTTCACACAAAGATTCCAACGCAAAAGCAATTATTTAAAAAAAAAAAAGTATATCTTCACGATCTAGCCGGTGTACTGACAATTCTTAAAAGAAATTGAATTTCAGTCAAGAGCTTTATGCAGGTCCAAAACGAATTCTAAACTGAGACTAGAGAATTCTCTATACACAGTGTATAATGATGATTCCGATTCCACTTAAAACTTAAACTAATAGGGGTAGGATACATAAAACTATTAGAGTGCTAGAGCAAGAAAAACCTAAAAATGGTTCTAAGAAAATATAAGGAAGCGAAAACACCGCCAATATTAATTCACGGAAAGTTTGTCGGAAGCGAAATATGTTAGAGTCACGGATATCTCCGGAAAACTAACTTTTATTTTCGTTTGCTTACAGAGAGCTCTCAAGCAGCGATGTACAGTTGTATGGATGCTAACATTTGATAAATGTTAAAGTTTATGAGACTAGCATATCAAATGAAGTGTCCTAATAGGCCGATACTTTTCTGAAGCTAGCATCATAAGGGTAATTTACCTGAAATTGATTCCATAATTCTTCAAGTTAAAGCTACATAGGGTGTCTGAAATAAGTGTTGTTATTGCCTTGGATAAGATTAACACAAGTTGTCCACGGGTTTTTAAAGCCCCCAAGTAAGTAAAACCTCTTAAGTTTTTAACTCGTAATAAATACCTGTCACAAAGGGGTTGAAGTCCATCTTTTGCTTCCACTACTGGAAGGATCTTTAGGGGTGTGGTGCATTTTGATGTTAACTGGAAACTCGACTAGATATATTGACAACTGGAGAGAAGAACTGAGTATTCATAGTGGACTTCTAGTAATTTATTAAGACCCGCACACGGGTCGACTGATTTGCAACTCGAGTTGGAAACTAGTTGAGCACACAACTGTTCTGTGACACGCCCAGTGTAGAAGGTAGGGGACCCCACATACCCATGTGGGGTCCCCCATGGACCAAAGCCAGACCAATTTGCAGCTGGTTGCACAAGACCGTCCTTCCTGTTTTAAAGTGGTTGCAGATCAAACACACTGTGTGAAAAGAGGTCATCGACTAATCTAAAATCAGTTGCATTCGTGGGTGACTATTTTGCAACTAGTTTCCAACTCAAGTTGCAAATCAGTCGACCTGTGTGCGGAGGGCCTAAGTTTTCTAGAGTCGTGTGTTAAGCAAAACCAGGCTGACAAGCATTAACACATCTCATAAATTGTTTTTAAGTGAAAATTCGACGAGAAATCAATTATTTGGGTGTAATAAAGGAGACGATGTTCAGCTCAGTTACAATTCAATTGCAAAAAGTCCAAGTACAGTCTTGATGGTTCCAGAAAGAAATTTTGTTATTAAGAATTTTTCTTAATGAAGTACTCACATGATTTGTGTGCATACATAATCCATAGAATTGTAAAAATAACAACCACATATTAATTTATTTTGATAACAAGCCCCCCACCACCCAAAGAGGGGGAGGGGGGAGAAGGTGATTATGCCCAGTACCAACCACTCTTACTAGGAAGTTTAAATTTTATAAATGGGTACTCAGAATATAAACAAGATTTTCTTCGAAATCAACTTCTAGAGGGTAGGAAAAAAGACTACGGATTTGAATGGTAATAAGAGAGTGGTAAAGTTCTGTTTAAAAATTTCAAATCTTGAATAAGATTCTAAGGATGAAAGTCTATTGCTAAAGAGTAGAATAAATATATATAGATAAGAAGTTACCCAAGAGACCTTGGAAAGCATGGGAGGAAGTGGATGGTTTACAACAGTGGTTCTTAACGGGGGGACCTCGAAAGGTATTTAGGTACTATATATATTATATTTGGAGATTTTAAGGGGGCCGTGGTTACTAAAAGGTTAAGAACTACTGGTTTACAATACACTAGATCAGGAGTCAGGGTTCCATCAGATACAAGTGGACCCAAAGGATCGAATGAAAACAGCTTTCACTACCATGGGAGGTCATTACGAGCACTGCCAGATGCCATTTGGATTATGTGGAGCCCCTGCTACTTTCCAGCACCTCATGGATAGGGTTCTAAAGGAGATAAAAAGGGTTGGCATTCTTGCCCCTCTAGCTGCAAGAGTGGAGTGCAAGGCTTGCAGCTCAGCTGAGATGATGGTTGGTATTGACCTCACCAGCTCGTAGTATACTCGTAATTAAATAAACTTTAGGTGATTAAGATTATGGGTGGCATTAAACTCAACATCTCACAATGTACTCGTAATTAATTAAACTTAGGTTGTAACCTCAACAGCTCATAATAAAATAAACTTAAGGTGGTTAAGATGATGGTTGGTATTAACCTCAACAGCTCATAATATACTTGTAATTAAATAAACTTAAGTTGGCTGAGATGATGGTTGGTATTGACCTCAACAGCTCATAATATACTCGTAATTATATAAATTTAAGGTGGTTGAGATGCCATGAGTATGATGAGCTGTAAGCTATATGTGTAAGATGTTAAATTAGGGTGGAAATAAGAAAACATATCAAACCATATATTTATATGTATATATATTTGTTTTTTTTTTCTTATTGATACATGCTTAAGTCTTATCTCTAGAAAAAAACCTCTGAAATAAATAAATAATCAAATATTACAGAGTGGTCAGTAAAAAAAAATAAGGAATTGTCATTTTTCCTTTTTTGACAAAAACATATTAAATATAGACAAGATTAAAATTATACGGCAATCCATCAAGCCGACATTTCTATACAAACCCTTTATTTTCCTTCAACAACGCACTTTTATTGTTTTTTCCAAAAAAATAAAGAAAGTAGATGTGGCACTTTTATTCTACTTTCGTATCTACTCCATAATCTATGATTTTTTTTTTTGTTTTGATTAAAAATATTATCATTTTCAATAATACACCATGTAGTTTTTATCAGTTTTCCATTATTGCCTCCATTATATTTGATTTTTTTTTCCCACTCTTTGCACATGTTTTATTTTCTCTAATTATTTTTTTACAAGTGTTCATAATTCATTTTTGTTTCATAATAAATTGCAAAGACGATTATTGCATCCACCATTTATTTAATTGAAAAAAAGGATCAAAATCTAATTTATAGTCGAGCAAAAACTAATTGCCCTTTCTTTATTTTAAGTAAACAATTCATATAAATAAACTTTCTTAAATTTTAAATCATAAAAATAAATTTTGTTTTCACTAAAAAAAAAAAAAAAGAAAAGAAGAAATCAGTCACAATTGTTTTTTTTTTATTAAAAAAA
>KZ651178.1:603584-660294 GCA_001010745.2 Gerris buenoi | reverse complement strand
TATATTTTTTTAAAAAAAGATAAATATCATAATTAAATAAAATTAATAATTGACTTATTAATTTAATCAGCTAGTTCAACGGTCCATAATCAAGTGTGGTTGTTTTCATCGCATTTTTTTTTTTTTTATAACATAACGGAGCAGTGTTGAAACTCGGCAATGCAGTGGTGCATGCAGCCACATGAAGCAGTGATGTTGAGACACCACTTGACTGCAGCAAATTGTGAGTGGAATGGAAATAGTGATGTAAATCTTAATTTAAATTGCCACTCCCATTAAATTGATATTATTCTTTTAAGGATCTTATCAGCTTCTCCCAAATTTATTTAATATTTAACTGTCAAATCTATCCTTTTTCTTCAAATCAATTATTTTGTTGTCACACAAAACAATCGGTAAAATCATTGTTTGAACCATTTACTTTAGAAACAAAATATAAAACAACAGAAATCGTACTAAAATAAAAGCCACAGCTAATAGATGATTTGGACAAAGTAAAAAAGAAACACAAAAGGCAAAATTAATAACTTGTGCAGATAATGCACTAATATCTGATAAATGGCATTCATTCGTATATTAAAATAACTTTTAAAAGATTGCTGTGGAAATAGATTAATAAGTACATTGTGACAGTAGTGCATAAAGATTTGATAATTTGATTATATAACTTGTAAAACACATTTTAAGGGAAAATGATATTTTACAAAATTTCTGTGTCACGATTTCTATACCCTTTTTGTTATTTTTTAATTTTTTACAAACAATTGTTGTTTTTAGTTGAATTTTGTGTTTTAGAGCAGTAGATGCAATATATTTAGTTCTCTTTTAATCTTCCGATAAAAATTCTACTATTAATTTTTGTGACTAATGAAATGGGTTATTATTTATAAACTGTAACAAAATGATTGAAAAAAAAAACAAAAATTCTTTTGTTAAGATTACATTTTGTTTTTCTACTTAAATGTTTTATTATTATTTTTGCAATAAGGTTTAAACTTTTTTTTTTTTTTTAAATACATTATTTCTTGTAGGTATATTTTTTATTTATTTGTATATTGATAAATATTTGTTTGTTTACATCTAGTCACAGCAGTGATATGGTNTGTGGATGCAACATCTCGAGATCAAGATGTGGATGCAACATCTCAAGATCAAGATGTGGATGCAACATCTCGAGATCAAGATGTGGATGCAACATCTCAAGATCAAGATGTGGATGCAACATCTCGAGATCAAGATGTGGATGCAACATCTCAAGATCAAGATGTGGATGCAACATCTCGAGATCAAGATGTGGATGCAACATCTCAAGATCAAGATGTGGATGCAACATCTCGAGATCAAGATGTGGATGCAACATCTCAAGATCAAGATGTGGATGCAACATCTCGAGATCAAGATGTGGATGCAACATCTCAAGATCAAGATGTGGATGCAACATCTCGAGATCAAGATGTGGATGCAACATCTCAAGATCAAGATGTGGATGCAACATCTCGAGATCAAGATGTGGATGCAACATCTCAAGATCAAGATGTGGATGCAACATCTCGAGATCAAGATGTGGATGCAACATCTCAAGATCAAGATGTGGATGCAACATCTCGAGATCAAGATGTGGATGCAACATCTCAAGATCAAGATGTGGATGCAACATCTCGAGATCAAGATGTGGATGCAACATCTCAAGATCAAGATGTGGATGCAACATCTCGAGATCAAGATGTGGATGCAACATCTCAAGATCAAGATGTGGATGCAACATCTCGAGATCAAGATGTGGATGCAACATCTCAAGATCAAGATGTGGATGCAACATCTCGAGATCAAGATGTGGATGCAACATCTCAAGATCAAGATGTGGATGCAACATCTCGAGATCAAGATGTGGATGCAACATCTCAAGATCAAGATGTGGATGCAACATCTCGAGATCAAGATGTGGATGCAACATCTCAAGATCAAGATGTGGATGCAACATCTCGAGATCAAGATGTAGATGCAACATCTCAAGATCAAGATGTGGATGCAACATCTCGAGATCAAGATGTGGATGCAACATCTCAAGATCAAGATGTGGATGCAACATCAGTGTTGCATCCACATCACAAGATGTGTCTCATTGATACATTTAGCCACATCTCTTAAGAAGTGAAGAATCTTAAGAAGTGGATGCAAAATTGCATCAGTGTTCCATAAATCAAGTTGTGTCTCATTAATACATTTAGACACATCTTGAGATGTCGATGCAACAAAGCATCGGTGTTCCATATCTCATGATGTGTCTTGTCAATAAATTTAGCCACATCTTGGAGATGTGGATGCAACATTGCATCGATATTGCCACCACCTTAACTATATTAATATAATATAGATGTAATGTATAAAAATAAAATTGACTTGAAATCTACCCTTTAGTTTCAGTCGAGGGCAATTAAACGAGACATTTTAATTTTATTTAACTCTTTGTTAAAAAAAAAAAATAATAATTGGCAGTGATCATAATTGATGTCGTCTTTCGTTTTAAATTTAATTTCACTTATTTTAAGCAAAATTATTTATACCTTTTTACTATAAATAAGCAAGTTATTAAATAATAAATAAAATAACTATTAAAAATTACAATAAAAAGTAAAAATTCCCTAAAAATAGATAATTTACAAAGCCAAAGTCCAACTAATAGTTTTAAAGCAAGATTTCCTAATCAAAAATATTCGCTACAATTTTTCACACTTTATTTTCTGAAAATAAATGAAATTACACCAGTCTATATAGACCTTAAAGCAACTTCTACAATTTTTAAATATTGACTAATGTAATCAATCAGAGATCATTCTAAAATGAATGACGACTAATGTAAACCATTGGAGATCATTCTAAAATGAATGATGACTAATGTAAATCAATCAGAGATCATTATTTTTTTTTTATTATTAATTTTACTTTATTTTATTAACAAAACAAAAAAATAATAAATTATTTCTATATGACATTTTCTTAATTTTTTTTTTTTTTTTTTAAAAAAAAGCTACAGATGTTCATTACAAATAAAAAGTCAATAAAAAAATGGCACAATATTTTTTTCTATAACATTGAAAAACAAACATTAGGATATTAAAATAGATTATTTAATTAGCTCTCTTATCATTATCATAAAAATAATCATGTAAATATGGCTTTAGGATCTGTTTTTATAAAAAAAAAAGTGGCAGAAGGAAAAGGTGTAAATTAAAGATTTAAACTTTTATGTCAACTCTAAAATTTTTTCTCTTAAGATTGTTTCTCTTAAGGCCCCCAAACACGGTCAAAATGTTTGCGCTAACATTTTGACCGTGTATGGGGTGTTTGATGTTAATGGTTGAAACATTGTTTCAACGCCAAGTGGACAGATGAAAGAAATTGGGTTTCAAGAAAATATATGTCTGGGTTTGAACTTTCTGAAAGTATAATCCATGATACTGAAAATAGCAAAAATGTATATTGCTTGCTCTATTGTCAAAAAACAGTGGTAAGGCTGTGGGCCAATATATTTAATATTTGAGACTAAATATGTTACAATTTCATTAATCAATCAAATTTCATAAGAATGATATGAGAAAAATCAGATTTTATTTTTTTTATGAGAATTTTAAAAGAGAAAACCTCAGTTTGACCAGGGGTATCCAACTCCAGTATTCTAGAGTTGTAAGGACCACTAGCGCTTTTCGAGCAGATGGTGGTTAAAAATTGTAAACTACTTATGATCTTTTGACATTCCTCAAATTCTAAAATACAAACAAATACTGGTTGTCAGACATTTGTACTATTTTGTAAATAAACCAGCCTCGGTGGCTGTATGAGATGCGCGGTTGCTCCCCGAATGCGAAAGTTCCAGGGTTAGAATCTAGCAAACTGACAAATTAGTTTACTAATTTATTTCTTTGAATTAAGAAGCTCAAAATATTTTAAAAGGTGTAGACGATTTAGTAACAATATTTACCGCCAAATCCTCGAGCAGCGCTAGTAGTCTAACACAGGTAGATAAAGAGGTGAGTTGGAAATCTTTCCGTTTAAGGATTCTACGATCGCTGAATTTGACAAAAAATTCTAAGATTCAGTTTTTCCTTTCTTATATTGACAAAATTATTTAATGAAAAGAGAGCATCCACAAATGTAAACTATGAAAATAAAGTTAGGATCCAAATGTCATGAATTTAAAAAGAAAGAGGAATAAAAATCCATTTCTTTATGTTTACAAACAACTGAAATAAATGCAGACAAATATAAAAAAAATAATAATAAGATTTAATATATTTAATGGCAGTGAGACAAGCACAGCTCTAGTTTGCCTCATATATTTTATCAATTTTTTATTTATCATCATATTTTCTGTCGGCTTATTTCTTTTTTATTATATTTGTTTATTTTAAAAAACGGGCAGTGAAATGTTTACAATCACTGAATTGTCATTTTAAATACATTTTATTAACAATAATGGACATTTGTTTACAATTAAAATCAAACTAATAAAAAAAAAATCATTAATATACAATTTAAATTGTACGATTTAACAATAAAAAAATTTATAAATAATACAGTTCCGTACACTAAAATTAACGGCTTCGGTTAACGGACCGAAAACCGAAATTATCAAGTTAATTAAAAATTACCAGACTTTATTGATGGCAGTGATTAACTTGTATTAAACAAAAATGGTTATATACAACCATATCTTAGAATAAATAGCAAAAACAAAAAAGTCAAGTTCAGAACAAATCAAATATCTTTCAAGAACGCCTGATTTCCAAAAAAAAAAAAAAAAAAAAAAAAAATTTTTAGGTTAGCTATAACAAGCTGTTAATATCTTTATCATTTTACTGAATAATTTAGATTTTAAATAACCTGGAGTCCATAATTTATGTTAGAATTTCACAAACATTTTGTTACAAGTTTGATTACATACTAAATACAATATAAATAATTTAACATGATCCTCAGATCATCCGTGTCACACTGGACAATCACTTTCAACACTATATACATTTATATAAATTAAAAAAACTATAATAGCCTAATTTTATAATACAAGTTTTTTTTTTTTTATATAACAGTTTGTACAGTAGAGTTCAGTCATAATTTATTTAATTTACATTATTTAAAGAAACAATAATTCTCTGATTATGTGACATTTAAAAATAAATAATCTAACCATGATAGTCCAGGAGATAGCGTGCACAAAAGTGCCCGACTAACATCAAACTAGAATTTTGTATAAGTAAATGTTTTGGTGCCACTATAGACTATGTGGTTGGCTAAGTTCGTCCGCGGGACATAGCTTCTCGAGATAATCCTTAGTACAAAATTAGTTAGTACACTGGTAATCAAATCCATATTAGTTTGCCACTTGATAGATGACTACTTTTATTAAGTAAATGTAAATAACTCAGTCATTTATTTACTTTTATTTAGATTGACAACGTTGCTAGGACAACGACGTCTGACAGATATTATTTATAATTTATATTTTACTGTTTTGCGCTGTTGGTTCATGAGATGTATTCATAGAGAATAGACTTAAAATAGAGTTGACGTTTGGCGCGATTTCTTGTCCCTTCATGAAAAGTTACATCAGCGCTATCTGTTGTTCGTTGTATCAACTAAAACAGGAGTGGGGATGGATTTTAGCGCATTTAGTTCCTCTATGCCTCTACTAGGTGTCGCTAGTAGTCATCACCTAAAATTCTCATTTTATAAATACTATGCTTAGTTATTACAAGTGTCACTTTATTTTGTTTTTTATCACATCTTTTTTTTTAAAATATTTTATTTAGTTACAAAATGTGCATATAAAGTGATTTAAAGTAACAACTTGTAATAAACTAAGCATAGTATTTATGAAATGAGAACATAAAGAACACACCTAATATACTTTCTTGTCACAACCCTTTTTATTTTATCTCTTAACATCATATGTATTACAACTTTATATACAACAAATTATAAGGCGTCGAAAATGAATTTAAGGCTGATTTACACAACTCTTTAAGTACTGAAAAATTTAGTTAAGAAAAAACCGTCAACAATCCTNTAATTAAAACTACTATCATATGGTAAATGGAACATTAGCTAAGTACAAACTTATACCAAACACATAATTTACTCAGAATTTAACAATTTGTACGCTATAAGTTTTATCTTTTTTATATACGTATTATTTATGGAGAAATGTAATTGTGTTGTCAATATTCGATTGTAATAGATTCACGTTCAATTAAAGTCAATTGTGTTCAGAAAAGGGTTTTTTAAAAAATTACTGTCTATAATCTGTGCAGACGCATGCAGCCTAAGCAGCCAGGCCAATGTCGATGGAATTTGGCGTACATATTAAGAAAAAGTAAAAAAAAAAAAAAAAAAATATAGACCTCTAAAATTTTAAGTGAGATCACAACTGGCCTTAAAATATATGTCTAGTTTAAAATATATGTTTTAGACAAAGACTAAAATCAACTGAACTATGTTATTGTTTGTAGACGCTATTATTAGTGTTTTGACAGCAGGGCTGATTAAGGAATTTAAAAAATAATTAATAATTTAATCGATTAATTAAAGTAAGAAAGAATTTAATTTGCCAACTTAACATGATAAAAGAAAAAATTGCATTAAGTCGCTTCTAATTATTTTGTTATACTTAGTAGAATAAAATATTTAGAAGAGTAAAATGTTTAAGAGAAGCACTAAAACATTAGAATCTATTTAGAATTTAGCTGTTCGGTGTAGAGGCACCTTTATAGATAACCCGGGTTTATTTAACGACGACAAAAAACACACGTACAAAAAGGTTTAAGGCAAAAATCTCTAATATTTAATGTCAAGGCATCTGTTTTTTATTTTTTAATTATATCTAAACTAGGAAATCCCGTCGGGACATGAGAAGAAGGGTAAAGGTACATACATTAATCGTTTACCGATAAATATATAATTATAGTGTATTAAAAAACAACAAAAGTCAATTTTATAAAGTAATAAATTTATTTTTTAAGGCTGGAGAGAAGGGAAACAGATAAAACTTGTTTAGACAAAATTTCCAAGCAAATCAGTTCATTCTCGACATTTATTTTTAAACAAACAAATATTTCATACTACGGGAGAAAAAGAACAAACGGGAAGTAAAAGAGTCGACTACGCAGCAGTGTTCAAGTGTAGTTACAAAAGTGCACTCAACAGGTAATAAGGGGCCTAACGTTACCAAGCTTTGTCAATTTCAATTTCATTATTTTCGACTCGACTCGTAGCGGAAGGGAGAATTCGAGTCCCGATTCTAAAATAGAAGGCTTTATACTCGACTTGTCGATATATATCATACATTATGTAATACGTGTATATTTTATATTACTACCTCTATAAAACAACTATTCCATATATTGTTTGTTTCTGTTTAATATATATTATTCTTTGCTAAAATCCAATCTATATACAATTTCCAATATTTATTACTTTTTTCTTTAGTTTAAGGTTTGGGGGAACTTGTCCAGCCGATAATAATACATAATATTTACAAGTAAATAGTTTCATTTATCAATTTCTATAATTCATCTCCTTATCTTTATATATATGTATACATATATATAACTTTCCTATATTATATATAATCTAAACCAAATTACATAGTGACGTCTCTTCCCCTTCATTTCTTTACTTTCTTCCTCAATTATTTTACTATATCTTTACAATACCGGTCCCTATCAAGTTTATTTTACATCCATTCAAAAAAAAAAAATCATAATCTTACAATAGTATATTTGTTTTTTTTTTTTTTAAAAAAAGATTATTTTGATTTATATAAATATAAATTTTAAAAAATGCATAAGAAAAATTGAGTATGTTTTGTGGATTTAAATTGATAAACAAAACATATCGCAATAGACAATATAAGGCCCGTGGTTCAAATCCCGGCGCTGGAGTCTATTTTTCTCTGTCTGTCTCCCAGTGATAATAATGATTATAATTTGATTTTAACAGACAATATAAGAAAAACCAAGGACTTAATAAGTTGAAAAAGATAATAAAAGTGAAACAACATGAAATAAGCTAACCAAACAAAAATTTAAACATTATCAAGCTATATTTATTTTAAACTCAGTTTATTAAAATGAGATTAAAATGTATTAGGACAAAATATATAATTTTGTTATTTTTTAAATCTGTACATTGACAATAAGATAACTAAACTATAAATCAAAATAATCCTTTTTCATTACTTATTCTTTACAAGCAAATCATCAAATGGTTCGTAGAAAATCACATCGCATTTTACTTTTCACTTACAAATTTGGTTTCTTTGCCTTTTCTTTAACACAGGCTCCAAGAGAAACTCCAAATAATATAATCCGTTTCTTATGAAATCAGACAAAACTTCCAACGTTATAGCTTTTTTTAAGTTTAAAATAATGTAAACAATAATAGCTTATGTTTTAAGCAGATTGGATTAAAGTTTGTATAAAACATCAAATTATTGTAGTTATTTATGATAAACCTATTATATTTTACTCTTTGATCTTTACTGAACAAAATACACACGTAAAAATGATTGTTACGCTGCTTATATTGTTATGAGCTAAAAAAACGATCTGATAAAACGATATATTTTGGAGTTCCTTTTCAATTACAAGGTTCATTTTCACAAGAGTTAAACATTTTCATTCTTAAGATATTCGAAAAAAAAAAAATACAATAATAATAACGATAATCGCTTAAAATACAAGAAATAATAATACACTTTTACCAGCCGGCCCCAAACCGGTTTTCTTGTCGTAGGAGAAAAACTTATCGCTAAGCCGTCTTCTCTAGGCAGTAAACTTTCAAATATACATCGCTAGATAAATACAAGTGCCGTTTCAGATCGTCGGCACGAATTATTAAGAATGTTTTGTGCCGTACAAATGTTTTTTTGACGGTTTTATCGTTTACTTGAGCCAAAAAAAGGTGATTATTTATTTAATTTTCTTTAAATCGGATTAGTTTTGTATTTCATCAGGGGCAAAAACAATTGACAAATTTTTGTAGAGAGAGGAAAAACACAAATAAATAATCACCCGCTTTAATAATAATGAAATAACTTTTTTTTAAACAAGTTTTTCGTCCGATATCTTCAGACGACTTTTAAGTCGATAATAATGTCACAATTTTTTTCGACTTAAAAAAAAAAAATCAATAAAAACTAATGAAAAAAAAAAATAAAAAAATAATAGTAGAGAAAATTATCTAAACACAAATTAATTACTAACTAATATTAAAATGAAAGAAATTAAAATTTAATAGAGCAGTCCGTCTTAATAGACTAACTTGAATTATTTCTAACTAGCAAGGCCCCAAAACATTTTTTGGTTATCGACTACTAACTGCAGCACTCTTATAAAATAGCTAACGAGTGCTGCATAGCACACGTGTGAAGGATACCTTTCTACTTATGACACGAGTTTGTCGGAATGTCAGCTTAGAGCGAAACTTGTTACAAATTAAAAGATTTTAATAATTATACATTTTTTTTTTCTTGTTGACCAACAACGACCGAGAACAGAGCTCAACGTGATATTCCCCTTGACATGCAAATGTTTCAGAACTAATTGTCAAAACTGCAGTCAACAATTGTAGTCAAGTTAAAAGATTTTCTCCGTTGTCTCAGAGTAGAGGATTTTATTCAAGATAATAATTATCAACTAAAACATGTTTATCGTTAGTTTCAAACAAGTTTCACTTTAATATGTTCGATTCGTCCAACTAAATTCAAATTCTCTCGTTGCAAAAAAAAATTGAAGCAAGAAAACAATCTTGAGCTCATCGTTAAACAGTTTACAATCGAATGTTACCGCAAGTAATTACATTTGCAGATAAATGTTTTATTCGATTACATTAAAAAAGACGAAAATTGCAAATGACAACACATTGTGTTAAAAGTCGACAATAATTTTGTTTTTATTTTTATTTTATCACAATTTTACAAACATATATTTTATTTTATAAAATAACAAGAATGTTTCCGATTTTTTTATTTTTTTTTATTTAAAAAATTAATTTAGTTGAAGTTCCCTCAATGTAAATTTAGTTTTATTTAAACTCACATATTTAAAGACCTGAGGAAAGAGAAATTTTTTTAAAAATTTAATTTCTAGAGATTTTATTTTTTTATTTTAATCATTATTTTCTTGTTATACTATAAAAAAAAGTTATGGAAATTTTTAAAAATGAAAATGGAACATGATTTTTTTTCATCATGTCTTATTTCTTGTAAAAGCCCAAACTTTTACATAACATAGGCAAGAGATTAAAATTTACTTTATTTTTCACGGTTTGTACTCGATTTTTAAACATGTCACAAATAATTTTTTAAAGTAAAATTGGCATTTATTGTCGAGCTGTGGAAAGCCTAAGCATCATTCGTTCATATAATTTTTTAAGACCGACATTTCCCGTTAATTTTTTGATTAAAATTAAAAAAAAAGGAAAGAAAAATGAATCAATTATTCATCTTGTGAAAAGTAAATTTGAGCAATTTAAAAAGTATTTTAAAAAATACAAAAGTCATAAATAAATGGCCACAAATTATTTTTATTTTTTTTTGTAAATGCTCGTTATTCTTTTTTTTTTTTTTTTAAATGTAAGATCGTAACGACATAAGTTTTACAAAAATAGAGATAAATTAATAAACACGTACAAAAAAAAAAAAAAAAAAAAAAAAAAAAAAAAAAAAAAAAAAAAAAATGAAATCCACACAAAATATAAATTACAAATAGTTTGGGCTTAAAGAAAAACAAAGAAGAGTGAAATCAGTAATGGTTCTTGTACAATTTGATAATATTGATGTTTTTTGTTTAAAACTTACACAACTAGTCAGTCTTGTCTTTGCCGGGACGCACCAGGGAACTAGACTCAACCCCAAAAAATATCTCCTATGAATTTTTTAAATAATAAACGTTTAATTTTTTTTTTTATTCAGACTCCGAAAAAAAACAAAAAAACAATACGATAAATGATAAAATATACGAATAATAATTATTTATTATATGCATTAATAACAATACTATTTTTAATGCATATATAAGAATATTATTGTTGAGGACGACCCTCTTCTTAAGCTTGTTCTGTGACAATATCAAATTGAGGAGCTGCCCCTAGATTCATGTCATATAAACAGACTTATGAAATATAAAATATCAAAAAAGAGAGAAAAAATTCACAATAAATCAAAAAATGGAGATTTTAATTAAATTGAACTAAATATTAATAATTAATAAGGACCGATTTAAACAGGAATGGCACCAGAAATTATACCATAACAAAACATTTTTCTTGTAACCCCCCCTGAACAATAAACAATTTAAAAAGTGGGGAAAAGATAAATATATCATCAGGTCCCCTAGTCTTCCCAGCATTATTTTTTATGAATTAACTATAGTATACTTTGTACTGAATTTTCCCAATTAATAATACATAGATAAGAAGTCGCATTTTACACTTTCCTATATTTCATTTGAAAAGGAATAAGAGGGGAGGCGATCTATTATATGTTTATACAATCCTTTAATCTCAGATTTTATTTATTTTAATACATAAAATTTGTAATTCTTTTGATGTCTATTAAAAGAAATAAAAAATCCCAAATATATTTGCCGTTTTTATTAAGTACTTTCAAAAAGACAAGGGGTTAACAAATTTTTAATGTTTTTTGAAAGTGTAAAACCAACTTGATAGTAAAATAAGTAATTAATAATTAATTTAAAAATAATAATGATAATAGGAGATAAAAAATTAAGGAGGATTACGAAAGGGAGATAGGAATGAATTTGAGAAGGGGTGTGACGACCGAATTAACAAAAAAACATTAAGAAAAAACGCATTAATTTTAAAATTTTGATAAATACAGGAGACGAGGGTGAGGGGGCAGGAACAGAGGAGTGAACAAGGAACAAAACAACTATACACATTAGTTTGTTAGTTATTCAACATAATGGTCAATAATAATAATAATAATAATAATAATAAAACTGTACTGTACACGTCCTAAAAATTATTCCTAAATACTATGTTTTACATTAGAAATGTACCTATACAAAACAGAAAAAATTAATAGTTAAAAAAAAATAATCAGGACGAAAAAATTAATTTAAAATAATAGTCTTATTGGTCATAAAATCATTACTTCCCAAATTGACTTTAAACCGTCGGAGGCATTCGTAAAAATAATAATTGTTTATGTAAAACAATTAAAAACAAAGAGAGATAAAGGAAATTTATTTACAATAAATAAAGTAAACGAAAGAAGGACGAGTTACCAAGACAGGCAAGATGGACAGAATCCTCCGTCTTTACAACGAGTCTCAGTATTCTATAAACTCTATAGTTTCGATTTGTCCTTTCTTACTGTTCGTACATTTAAATTAGCTAAATCGCTTTAAAAATTATAAATTATACAGAAATTAAGTCTTATCAAATACTATACAAGAGGCTACCACTTGCGCCCCTAAATTCGTCGTACAAATTATAATAAATAATGCCCCACGGTTCGGAATATTATTACAATAAGGAAAGGGGATTTGGGAAGAAATTTTAAAAACAAAATAAAATTGATAATGAGATCTTTATAAGAGACCGGGGAGAGGGAGGGGAGTGAGACGGACCGGTCGCTGTTTTGGCCTAAACGCTGCGACTCAGCGACCGAAGTGAAGATGCGACACGACGTGGTAGATCCCCTTTTAAGAGTTGCCGTTGGAGCTGGTCGATTTGCGACCTACGGCGTTGGTCCTGGGCTGCCTGGAGGCGGGAGAGAGCAGGTTACTTGAGAGAAGTTCAAACACTCGGTCCTTGGAGTCGCTAGGTAACGACCTCATGTTCACTTGACGTACCCTCTCGACATTGTCCGATGCTATCACCCACTCGTCTTCCAGTCTGAAGTCAAACAAATACATTTATTAAAAACTGCCCACCATCAAGTCACTTGTCCCACAAGATGCGTTAAAATCAAACCGACAGAGTTAAAATTCCTATAAGAAGTATAATATAATAATTCTCGATGAACTGTAAAACTTAGAGGCATTGTCAATCATGACATATTGCAGTCGGATAATATCCCACTTATTTGAAGGGTGCAAACAGAGCTTTACTAACATTGCACTTATGGGGCGATAAACTGATAAACTACTTTTTTTCCCATACAGTGCAATGAAGTTAGACACAGATTATGGCGGGTGGACAATATTTTTTATTAGTAATAAGACACTAGGGAGCAGAGCCCCGACTCATTCCTCTTGTCAACGCCCTACTTGAAATTAAATGAAATTCTTTTTATCGGTTAAGATCACATTTCTGTGATATACAAAAGTCAATTACATGTCCTAAAACAAACAACATCCTAAACAAATAAATTCTAGCAGTATAGCACAAAGTACTCTTCTATGTTGTACAGAGGAATTTTTTAAAAGAAACGCCTTAACATGAATGTTAAATTTGTCTAAAAGTAAACACTTTACTTTTTGCTGTAATTTATTATATAATTTGCGTCGCGACACACTATGTCCGACTTTGGACCTGTCTAGTCTGTGTTGAGTTAGTTTTAATTGATGTTGGTTTCACTGCTTAGTGTTGTAAATAAAAGCAAGTAGTGGAAAGTAACCTCCCTCCCCCCAATTACCTCTCCCCAAGGTTTTTTTTATTAATATAGAAAGATGAAATAATGAGGCAATGGTGCCAACAAAACATTGTACATTAGGGTAAATATATTGGTAGCATTGTGAATGAGATAAGTGTGTGTTGGGGCAAGTCAAATTACCTCTGTGACTAGGATAAAATGGACTATACTGGACGCTACTTAATGCAATCACAGTTAATGTTATTAACCACTTAGTGTGATCAAAATAGCTAGAAACAGGTCCACGCAATACCAATATATTAAACATTTTCTCTTTATTGTTATCAATATTTCGTTCATTGAGATTAATGTCGAGATCAATGAAATTTATCATTATCGAGGAAACGTCTAGAGCTGTGGCACCGGTGTTTAAGTGAACATCCTTTTGTGAGCCCTTCAAAATGTCGTGATCATAATGCATTAATGATAAACCCTAAATATTTATTTTGTATTGTTCCTAAAAGAAAGAAGAAAAAAATAAATGAATTTGTTTTTGTAACATAGAAGAATTGAAATTCATAAGGGTAAATGCCGAAAAATATAATTTTGAATTCATGGCCTCAAAACTGTTAAAGGACTAAGTGCCCAACTAGAACTGTATAACTGTTCAAAATCACAAAAGCTTCTTTTGGGTTTAAGTACCATACATAAATACTTGTTTATTTTCAAAAATTGATTTGGCACTTTATATCCTTACGAATTTCAGCACTTCAATTATGTACATAGATTAGAAATTGTTCCTTGTGAATTCTGGAGTAGTTGGGTTCCCAGACTGAATTGTTATACCAGTAATTATTGACAATATTTTTTTGACAATATTGTAATACATTGTTTTAATTGATAATTTAAGCTCTTCATGTGAAGAATTAATCTTAAACAAAATTCAAATAATTTTAATAAATTAGAAATATTGTAAAAGTGAGCTTTTTAATTCCTTCATAGTTCCAACTATTCCAGAAGTACATATTACTGTTTGTTAAATTTATTAGATAATGTACCATCACATCATTCAGTGTACTTAATAAAACACAGCCTTGTTAATAATTTTATCTACGACTTGCATTGTAAGTGGACTTTACATTGCTAATAACAGGGCAGGAAGTGTTACTTCCCTCCTATGGGAATGAAAAAACAATCATACCAACTTAAAAGGTATTTTTTTTAGGTCTTTTTTAAGTATTATGATGGTAGTATAGTTGTTTTTTTTTAGCTATTTAGCTAATTTTTCGGGAAGGTTACTTTAGGTTATACAAAGTGTTTAAATTAAAAACAATCCATTGAAAGTGTTTGTTATAAAACGTATACAATAGTTAGTATAAAATTTGTTATTCTAATAAATCAAGTAACTAAATTTACAAAACGATGGATGAAGAATGTAGTTTAGAATCATTATTCCCGGAAGAGACTTGTACTCCTCCGGATATAAAAGAAGTTGCACTTCATTCAAAGAATAATTTACTTCCAAATAAGTCAAAAGGCATACACGAGTTACTGTTATCTCCCTCGGCCATAGGGCCTCGTGAGGTAATGAAGTTTTCTCCTTCGGCGG
Source organism: Gerris buenoi (assembly GCA_001010745.2). Taxonomy (NCBI): domain Eukaryota; kingdom Metazoa; phylum Arthropoda; class Insecta; order Hemiptera; family Gerridae; genus Gerris; species Gerris buenoi. Next base: position 645,085 of record KZ651178.1, on the reverse strand, counting down.
TGCTTCTGGAGAAAACTTTACCTCGAGCAGGAAAACATACTTCTCTCCCTTGTTGCGTAAATAACTATTGTTTTTGATTTTAGTTTTACTTCTTCTGGTGGAACCTTTTGACTTAATAACACTTTAATTGAGTCCCAAAGTGATGCATTAAGCGGAATCCACTGTATTTGAAATGTCTAAAACATCAAGGCTCATTATTTTTTTTTTAAAAAAATGTGATTTAGCTTACATATTTGGAGCAAATTACCTCTGTGACTAGGATAAAATGGACTATACTGGACGCTACTTAATGCAATCACAGTTAATGTTATTAACCACTTAGTGTGATCAAAATAGCTAGAAACAGGTCCACGCAATACCAATATATTAAACATTTTCTCTTTATTGTTATCAATATTTCGTTCATTGAGATTAATGTCGAGATCAATGAAATTTATCATTATCGAGGAAACGTCTAGAGCTGCGGCACCGGTGTTTAAGTGAACATCCTTTTTTTGAGCCCTTCAAAATGTCGTGATCATAATGCATTAATGATAAACCCCAAATATTAATTTTGTACTGCTCCTAAAAGAAAGAAGAAAAAATGAATAATTCATTTTTGTAAAATTGAAATTCATAGATGGTAAATGCCGAAAAATATAATTTTGAATTCATGGCCTCAAAACTGTTAAAGGACTAAGTGCCCAACTACAGTGCATATTACGAAAGAAGCGTCGCGTTGACAGCGCGGAAAAGTTTGCACATTGTGGGGAGAGTGTGCTGCCATTGGTAAAAACACGAAACACCAATTGTCCGATATAACCCGCTGTCCGATAATACCCTACCTTCCCCTAAATACCTTTTTAGTTTCAAAAATTGATTTGGCACTTTATATCCTTATGAATTTCAGCACTTCAATTATGTACATAGTAATAGATTAGAAATTGTACCTTGTCAATTCTGGAGTACACTTGTTTTACAATTAGTATTGTTTTTTGACAGCGCGGGAAAATAGAGAAGGAGCCAATGAGAGCACTGGATTTTGAATTTTAGAAGGTCGGGCCAACTAGGCAAATCAAAATGTCTCTAGTGGAGGGGCGCCGACCTAAAGGGTAACCGTTCGAAGAGACTTNCGTTGGGTTCCAATTTCTTGCACATAATCTGAAAAAAACGAGGACAATTAGTAAAATAATAAAGAGACAGGCCGCTGTTGTGCATCAAAGAGAAGAGTCCACATTTTACTCCTAGAGGCCTTAGTTACAGATGTCTTGAGACCAATCCAACAGTTGCTCATTCCGTTGTCTACATAAAGTTTGAATTGGTCAGGAGAAAAATAAAACTTTTTTCCAATGCACTCCAACTTAAACAAACTACTGATAAAGTTTTTGGGAGAAAACTAAAAACACTGCGGTATCGCGTATATCAAGATACACTTGTATTTTCATATACACCGATACCGCACCAGTTATCTTATAATAATCTAGGATTCCCCCGGGAACACAAGTCTAAAGGTACGTCGAGTCAAATGTTTGCCTTGCATTACTAGAAGAGCATCTACGGAGATGTAGAGACTATCACACGGCAATTCAGTTATTTCTGAATTTAGTGATAAAACCCACATGAGCCGCGGTCAAATAAACTTCACTTGAAATTCTTTAGAAATGTATTCACCTGTGGAAAACCTATACTATTATAATCAATTAATCCACCTAGCTAAGGAACACTAAATTAGTCGAGCGGGTCTTGTCCTTTAACACAGCGCCAACATTGATGTTTTTGAAATTCATTAATTTTTCATTTTTCCTGATCACATTGCAATCATTATACACAATATAATGTGGACTTCTGCATATTCATCAATTGCTATAGACATGCTAATATATCGATGACTCCAAGGTAAAAAAAAGAGATTTTTTTTTTTTCAAATTTGAACAGGTAAAGGCTTGTTCTCACAAGAAGTGGAAAACTATTGATTCTTCTCTCTGTCTGTCTGTCAGTCTGCAGTGAGCAGAGATTGACACTAACCCGTAAAGCTGATTCCTTGATTTCAGAGTTTGATGCAGAGAGGCTCTTCAAGACACTTTCAGTAGTGAAATCGTATGCTCCTTGTAGAAAAATATCAACTTCTCTTATTCAAACTTAAATTTACTAAGTGAGGAGAAGACACAGGTAACCCATATACACGTCAGTCGCTGCTAGATCAAATCTCAGGGCTAAGGTGCCTTCAGATAAATTCGCAGGCCAATAAACAGATTACACTTACAGATACCTATGTAGTACGATGATTTTGTCAAACTACGTACAAGTAGTACTTTTGTACAAGCGAAAACTTCCTGTAGTGAAATCAATGGAACCCCCCCCCCCTTGGCTTTTTACCTTGATGCCATCAATATGTACTTCATAAGGCATGGGAACAGACTTCTCACAGCCACTGTCATTAGACATATTTTAACTTTTAGTTTCTCTTCCGTGTAAACAACTAAATCCTTTAACAATTAACTTGATTTCGAAGAGCATGTTCATTCAGGAGGTCATGTTGGAAATAAAAATGGATTACTGAGTGTGTCGAGAAGGATGTTCTCCGGCAACTTCTGTCCTGAAGTCTCTGTCAGCAGGGTGTTATCTCTTCTCTTCCGTCTATCAGCCACTTTTTACCATACCATTTTATTATAATTCCAAAATAACCTCTAGAATCGCTCAATACTAAGTCCAAACGCTAAGAAGTTAAAATTGTTTTGGAGTTGTTGTTTAGAAATACTAAAGGTAGACCAAGAAGTCATGGAAATCTGAAGAGTGCGCTAGTGTTGTTGTTTTGGTGTCATGTATAGTAAGTTTTTAATAAAATAGACCAGTGTCGAAAAACACAGTGTTGTTCTTTTGTTATTGATAATTTTATTTTTGATAACTTCAATATCTTTTTAATATTTTATGCAACAGGCAACACTGTACCTGATAAGAAATCACTAATAATATACGATAATATCTTTATATTATTATTTATTGATTATTCATAATAATATTCTTTAAATCTAAATCGACTTTCTTCTTTCTTAATCTATTTCTTCTTTCTCTTTATTTCTGAGTTTGATTGTTACTTTTGATTTCCAACCCCGTTATTTGCAGCGTCCTTTGTATTTGCATCATCCCGTGGATTTGTGGATCGTACAAAAATCGTTTAGGATAATTGTGACTATAATTTGTAGTATATAAAAACAAATAAAACAGGAAACCTAACAGATTGGAAACTTTCCTGTTGTTATACGTGAGATTTGACATAACTGCGCATGTCATGCAAACTAAAAATGGGTATTGTCTTTGCACCCGACTGTAGTGACTTCGGCAATACTCGGAAGTTCCGACTTTAAACGAAGCTAAGCTTTCAGTTTCTCCCGTGTTCATGACTTCTTGGTCGACCTTTAATTATTCATATTATAATGAAGAAGAAAGGAGAGGAAACACTTAGGGCTCTTTCATCTTCAGCTGCCTTGACCCACCTTCTTATTCCAATTATTAGGGATTAATTTACAAATATCCCTCAAATAATAGGGATCGTGTAGCATGGACTATTCAAACAGTAGGATATTGGCTCTCCTGAAAGAGCACTCGAGCAATAAACCTACAAATCTCTTTTCCATTCCGTTACCACAGCCAGCTCTATCTCAACTTCAGCTGCCTTGACCTCCCTTATTATCCCTGATTATATTAGGGATACACTTTAAAATATCCCTCAAATAATAGTGATAGTGTAGACTTATCAGACTTAAAACACACACGAGCATAGACCCACAAATATTTTTTCCATTCCCAGAGCCAAATTCTGTTATCATTCCTCCTCTCCCTTTTTCTTTCATAATATCAATTAAGCCTCGTTCACACAATGACACTAATANGGATAAATTATTTATCAGATTTATATCAGCTTGTCTCGCCGAAATAGAATTTTACAAATAAGTAATTTACTTTGCTCTGAAGGGTGAGAAGGTGCGAGGTGGGTGCGTCAAGGCGTCCTAGCGTCTGACGCTCGGTCACCTCTATCAAACTGTGCTGAACTCCTTCCATGATTCCGGCGTCAAAGTAATCGTACGCCCGAGCTAAAAACAAACACATCTTACAATTAATTTAATTTAAAACAATCGTCGTTCAGGAATAAAAGTTAGATATTAATATATCATCAACCCCACCCTCAAACCTTTGAAATTTTAGATCGATATTCACATTCAAATTCATATATAAAAGATATCAGATAAGACAAGCATCACATACTATCTCCAGACAAGAGAACGGCAACCTTTTTCAATTCTTTAGAAGTTGGATTAAGGCAATAAAAGCCTCACTTTTACAATATTTCGATCCCTCTCTGTATCATTCTCAAGCTGATTATCTACATGATAACATAGTGATGGTTAATTATTATAAATTCTGGTTTGGACGTTAGAAAATGTTTGTTTGAATCATTGTGATTCTCGTCATTTACCTGAATACAGGTTCTGTTTATTGCACTATTTGTTTTAAATGAATAAATAATTCAAATATAAAATAAATCATATTTTTTATAATTTGACCTCCCACTCTTTTATCATTTGAACTTAATCACTGCAACTAACTCAACTAACCTTTTTGTCTTTGACAGCACAAAAAAAGGATTTGAGAGAAAATCACCGAGTGCACTTATTTTATAGAATTTACAGATAGATAATGGCCTTGGGTAGTTAAAAATCTCTCAACCTTTAGTCCAGTGAGGCCACATTCCATAGGTATCCAACATGGATGCCTTAGTGGTTGGGTTGCCGATCCTTAATCTAAACACTATAAATGGAATTATAGTTAGCACGACCGGCCTAAAACTGGGATCCACAACAAACAGTAAACTACTTGAAACATAAACAAAACATCCCAAGAGAAAGTAAAATCAATGCCTCCACGTGTTGAGAGAAACTAATAGAAACTTGATTAACTAAATAGGTACAAATTCAGAAGGGAACAACAATCAAGGAAATTTAGGGAACATGAAACAGAACTGTTTTAGTTTGCAACCTCTTATTTCATTGCAAATCTGACATGACCTGGATGGATATGAAAATTAGATTAAGAAATATTTACTCTTCTGTTTAAAGAAATAATAATACCCCTTAAGCTGTTACACGGGTAGAGTAAACAAAACAGAGTAGTGAGTAGACTAGCGAGTAGAGTGGACTCTACTTCCCACTCTACCAATTTTACTAGCTACTCTACTCGCCACTCATCTCTACTGAGCGTTTTTTCGGGGTTCTACGGGTAGAGTTACTCTACTCGCTACTCTACTCTCCTGTTTACTCTACCCGTGTAAACCCGGCTTTAGTCTAATTATCTATTAAGTATAATTAATAATTATTTCTTGATGGATTTTTTTTAAAGGTGTAATTAATAGCAATCAAAGTTGGTTGATTTTCATTACTCTATTTCATAGACATTTCAAGGTCATCTTCTTATTACATATTTTCGTTACTTCTAACTTATACAAATTGAAGGAGTTAAATTTTAAAAACGTTTTTCAAATAAAAATTATCTATTAAATCAAAGGGATATTTAGTCCCAAAGTACTTTGAGACAAAGGAAAATCACACTTCTGTACATAAAAGTGATAACATCACTTTGTCTTGATAAGTTGATCAGGCTAAGGGATATTATAACTTTTATAAACAGAAGTGTGATATCCCTTCGTGCCAAAGTACTTTTAATATCCCTTTGTCTTAATACTTACAGTGAAAAAAATAGAACATAGCTGTATTTTTATAAATCTTAAAACTGGCAAAGAAAATTATATTCGTGTTGATATCTTCTTAATTTAAAGTGTTTCTATTGTTTATCTTCTGTATCACTAGGTCATTGGCAAAATAAAACAATATCTTTTGATTATTTTTATTTATTTTATGTTATAGGTTGAGTTTGAATAAAAAAAATCAGATATTTAAACCAGTTTAAAAAAATGGGTGTGGAGAGAAGAGAATTTAGTAACAACCTAAATTTAATCTGAGTAGTTGAATACGGCCCTAAGAGTTAGTAGTAGAATCTGGGTCCAAACAAATAACTTACCACCAATAAAGTTGTTTACAGACAAATATTGTAGGTCGGTTGTTTTTAATTCAATAACATTGCTATTTAAACAATGGATCGGAACAAAACTCAGCTTCATTGTCAACAAATTATGTTAAAATGTAGATTACGTATAATTGTGTTTAAAACTAAATTCAGATTTGTTCACAGGGAAAATCTCAAGGGAGGAATCTTACTCACACATCTTGAGGTAGACCTGACAGGTAAAACGGAATCATAACTGTGCAGTTAGGCACTTCTTCTTTAGATTGATACTCTCCTTATAAAAAGAAAAATAAAATATCAGAAGGGAGTAACAATCCAAAGAAGGTTGTATGTTCTTCTTTAGACTGTTACTCCCCTTACAAAAACAGAAGTGTGATATTCCTTTTTCCCAAAGTAAATTGGACTAAACATCCATTTGTCTTAAAAGTTATTCAGTCAAAGTCATTTACATTCTAAAAAAAAAACATAAGGGGAGTAACAATCTAAAGAAGTACCTGCAGTTATGTTATAACTTGATAGTACAAACACTCTGGTTTACCTGTCAGATACACCACCAAGTTTAAGAAACATCTCTAAACAGCACTCTCACAAACAAATTTAACATGACAATTGAACAATTAAACTCACTGAAAATGACTTTTGACATGGGGGATTTGTAGTCATAAAAATATTTGAGATAATTGCCAATGACTATTAAGAGTTTAATTTTTAGGAGCGTTTCAAAGTCAGAAAAGACAATATTTAATGAAAACCAGTTTTGATTTTCAAGTTTTTATCAATTAAGTACAATAAAAGAATTTCATTTGAGTTCCGTGAAAACAACCGACCGAAGAAAGTGAAAACGGATAAATTATTTATCAGATTTATATCAGCTTGTCTCGCCGAAATAGAATTTTATAAATAAGTAATTTACTTTGCTCTGAAGGGTGAGAAGGTGCGAGGTGGGTGCGTCAAGGCGTCCTAGCGTCTGACGCTCGGTCACCTCTATCAAACTGTGCTGAACTCCTTCCATGATTCCGGCGTCAAAGTAATCGTACGCCCGAGCTAAAAACAAACACATCTTACAATTAATTTAATTTAAAACAATCGTCGTTCAGGAATAAAAGTTAGATATTAATATATCATCAACCCCACCCTCAAACCTTTGAAATTTTAGATCGATATTCACATTCAAATTCATATATAAAAGATATCAGATAAGACAAGCATCACATACTATCTCCAGACAAGAGAACGGCAACCTTTTTCAATTCTTTAGAAGTTGGATTAAGGCAATAAAAGCCTCACTTTTACAATATTTCGATCCCTCTCTGTATCATTCTCAAGCTGATTATCTACATGATATCATAGTGATGGTTAATTATTATAAATTCTGGTTTGGACGTTAGAAAATGTTTGTTTGAATCATTGTGATTCTCGTCATTTACCTGAATACAGGTTCTGTTTATTGCACTATTTGTTTTAAATGAATAAATAATTCAAATATAAAATAAATCATATTTTTTATAATTTGACCTCCCACTCTTTTATCATTTGAACTTAATCACTGCAACTAACTCAACTAACCTTTTTGTCTTTGACAGCACAAAAAAAGGATTTGAGAGAAAATCACCGAGTGCACTTATTTTATAGAATTTACAGATAGATAATGGCCTTGGGTAGTTAAAAATCTCTCAACCTTTAGTCCAGTGAGGCCACATTCCATAAGTATCCAACATGGATGCCTTAGTGGTTGGGTTGCCGATCCTTAATCTAAACACTATAAATGGAATTATACATAGCACGACCGGCCTAAAACTGGGATCCACAACAAACTGTAAACTACTTGAAACATAAACAAAACATCCCAAGAGAAAGTAAAATCAATGCCTCCACGTGTTGAGAGAAACTAATCGAAGACTTGAGCAAGAGAGAGAGGAAACTGATGCTGTCGATACCGATTTGTATCGACCCCTCCTCTCAAAACCCCCTAATCTTTATCAAATTATTCAAATACAATTCAAACTGGAAATAAATATTTATGAATAAAACCCGGTTTGTTTGTTTTTTTAGTTGTGGATGCACAATCTAATCGAGGCCGGGCCGAGTGTCCATTGTAAACAAGGTTGTTGTTTCGGCTTGGTTTTGAGATAAGATTAGAGCGACTGAATGTGTACTTGAATCACAAAGGCTTTGTTAAAGTGCTTTATCTAGCGACCGTATCAAACAGACAACTATCTCTACTTAAATGCTGTTTTATTATCAAGCATTTTTTAAAAAGAAAATCAATGCATTACAGAAAAAATCGATATTAATTTGAGGGTTTTAACTCGAGTCTACTACGAACTTGCAGGCTAACTTCAGCTATATAATTCCACCTTAATGACTTTATTATATACAGTAGAACCTCGCTTACACGACCCTCAATAAAACGAATACCTCAATTACAAGTGCAATTTTTAAATCCCCTTGAAATTACCATAACAAATAATGTTAAATTAACCTCTATAACACGATATTATTATCCAAACAAACTCAATAACACATATTTTTTCCAATTCACAACGTAACTCAGAACCTCTGTAACAAGTCGTTTTGAGAAGTCAACCTCTATAACGCGACTCTATACAGGAATGGGTCGACCTTGAACAAGTCTAGACTTGAAAACCCCACCCCACCCCACTCCTAACATTCTATAAACCTCTATAACACGACTAATAGCCAAAATAACCTTGATAACACGACCCTCAACAAAAAAAAAGCACCTCGATAACAAGACTGTTTCCCTAATCCCCTTAAGACACTTCTTATCGAGGTTCTCCTGTATTTCATAAAAAATAATTTGTACCACAATCACTGTAAAGAAAACAGTTTGATTGACATTTATGATAAAAGTGGTTACGAACCTGAGAAGGGGTGCCGGCGGTACCTCAGTCGCTTGCCGTTCCTTCTTATAAGTTTGTTTGATGTTTCGCAGCTTTTCTTCGAACTGTTCTGACCGGAACTGTCTCCGAAATGACTGTTCACATGCCTCTGAAGTAGATTCTACGAATAAAATAAAAAATATATTAACATTATATATAAGATGATAATGAAATTCAAAATGAACAATAAAAGTATACAACGATAGAAGTAAGTCCAAACTATATTATAACAATATAAGTCCATAAAATTTAATATACGTTCGAGGCCTCACATACTATCTAGACCTTTTTGTCTATGACGGCACAAGAAAGGTTTTGAGAAAATCACAAAGGGCGCTTATTTTACAGATAATGGCCTTGGGTAGTTAAAAACTTTGAAAAATCTATTCGTCAAATACCTTACCACTACCTTGAAATCTTCAGCTAAAAAATGTAACAAGGAAACATAATGCTTGTGAATTTTTGATATGATAACAAGAGATGGAAAAAACGTTTTTTTCTGGAGACATTTTTCTAATTTAAATTGTTTAAACATTTAAACATTGAACATTAATTGATGAAAAAAAAAAAATGATTTATTAGTTATAATGATCTTTACCACTAACATAGTCAAATAAAATAAATTATTTTTATTGCTAACTTTTTGACTTAGTCTATAAAAATTTACTCAAATTTTATTAAGCAATCAATAATATGTATATATTTGTTTACAATAGTTTATTTGATAATAAGATTATATATTATACTTTAAATTATATATTGTTATTCAATTTAATTCTATTTGAACTCATTCACTCCCACCAAAGATTTTTTGGTGGGGCAGAAGATGTTGGGGCACAAGTTATTATTATTATTATTTTTTTTTTTTTAATAAAAAATTATTTTCATCCTGGCCATCAATGGTTGAACTGACTAGATGGTCTGAACATTTTAAGAATTAAATAATTTAATTCATATTAATCGGAGATATCATCAGAGGATAATATTCATTTTAAGATATAGTGCTAGTTGTGTACCCATACTTTTTTGTTTTTATATCAGAGTTAAATAACTATTCTCAAAAGTTAAGCTCTTAATATAATAAAAATTAGTTAAAAAAACAACTTTATCTCCAGTTGGGAGAAAATGTTATGACTTTGGATTAGTTTGGAGGGACTAAAGCCTAAAGCAGGTCTTTTCTTCCCTGAATTCAAAAAGTAGGGAGAAAAGTAAAAGTAGGGGATCAAGTAAAGTAGGACGAAAAAGTAAGTACTGCCAACTTAATTATTTAATAAATAGTAGAGAATGAATGGCTAATGCAATGATAGTATAGAATGAAATAGTAGAGAATGAATGGCTAATGCAATGATGTTGTTAAAATCAGGTTGGCTATCATGGGTTCTTTATCATTGTTTATAACCTGCATCTAAATAACCTTCTATTTGAGTTTAATTCCAATTCTTATTTGTTTTTAATATTGAGTCTCTTATAGCTATTAAAAGTGCTAATAATTATTGTTATTTATTAAAAATAATAAATAAAAACTGTGCAGTGGACGAAAATGTGTATTTTCTCCCTACTGGAGATAAAATATTGTATGTACCTCGTGAGTAAAGTGCCATTATTCCCCTCGTGATAATTATCTCCCTCGGCTTCGCCTCGGGATTTAGGGACCGTGGTTCCTTCGGCTTTGCCTCAAGAACCAACTTTTTTGTTTAAGGAATAATGGCTTACTTTACTCCCTAGGTGCATAAATAACTATTAAATGTAAAAAAAAAAAAAAAAAAAGGCTTAGTTTTATTTTATATCATTTGCGCCTCTTAAGGTGACATTAGAGCAAAGAATATTGTCACACATATAAGAATATCTAGTTACCTGGGAGGAGAATCTCATACGACAGGAGTCTACGATGCACCTGTAGGGTTTGTTGCCTCCGTGTGAGAGAACATGTCTCTCCAGCCATGTCCTGGAACAACTCTTCCTAGAGTAGACTTTGCAATCCTCCCACAGACAGACGTAGTACTCCCCCAGCCTCTGACTGTTGACATGTTTCACCTGTAGAACAGAAATAACACAAGTAAATTAATCAGGCGCCCCTTCAGAACCTAGCACTTGACTTCCTGTCAAAATCAAGTATTTAAGGACGTTGAGCTTCGTTGGGAACATCTATTACATTGTTAAGCTTTCAGAGATCAATTTGAAATAACAACTCCAGACTCGGACATTTCTCCAAATTTTCTTAACATTTATCTCTTTCTTCAAGTCGATTTGCAACAACAAATCTTGAGTCAGACATTTCTCTAAATTTTCTTTACATTTATCTCTTCGTTCCTTTTTAATCAGTCGATTTGAAACAACACATCCTGAGTCAAGACATTTATCTAAATGTGCTAAATATTTATCTCTTCGTTCTTCTTTAATCAGTAAATTTGAAACAACTCCTGAGTGAGACATTTCTTTAAATTGTCTTTACATTTATCCTTTTGTCACCCTTTAATCAGTCGATTTGAAACAACTCCTGAGTCAGACATTTCTCTAAATATTCTAATAATTTATCTCTTCGTTCCTCTTTAATTATTCGATTTGAAACAACACATCCTGAGTCAAGACATTTATCTAAATGTGCTAAATATTTATCTCTTCGTTCCTCTTTAATCAGTAAATTTGAAACAACAACTCCTGAGTCAGACATTTCTCTAAATTTTCTTAACATTTATCTCTTTGTTCCTCTCTAATCAGAGTTGAGTAGCAATTAGATAACTAAGTGATTAACTCGTGTCATGGCAACTTTGAGTTTAATTCAATTTGTATAACCCTGCAAAATGTTATAACAGAGGCAATTAAAAGTCCAGGAGATAGCGAGCAAGACAGTGTCTGACTAACATCAAGCTAGAATTTTGTGTACAAGTTAATTGTTAAGTGCCTTTCAAGAATATGTGGTCGGCTAAGTTCGTCTGCAGGACATAGCTGGGCAATAGGCATTTAAAAAAATTGTTTTTTTCAAATGCCTAGTGCCATGCTATGTACCGCAGATGAACTTACTTGACCACATACTCTTAAAAGGCACTAAAATATTAACTTTTACAAAAAAATTCTAGCTTTATGTTTGTCAGACAATTTTTTCCACGCTACCTCCTGAACTATAACTTGTGGCTAAACTGAATATACATGAAACAAAACCACCATCCATACTTTTCTACTTTTAATTCAATTAAAAAAGTAGTTCAAGTTGAAAAGCTCGGCAAAAGGGTATTATTTTAGTTTAGAACCCCTCTAAAACAGGGTACCAAAGTAAAATAGGAGGCATGAGGCAAAACTTAAGTTGAGCCCCCCACCTCGAAAGTATTAAGTCTTTAGCTGACCATATACAGTAGAACCTCGATAAGAAGTGTCTCAAGGGGATTGGGGAAGCACTCTTGTTATCAAGGTGCTCTTTTTGTTGAGGTTCGTGTAATCAAGGTTCTTTTTGCTATCAGTCATGTAATAGAAGTTAATGGGCGGGATTTTCAAGTCTAGACTTGTGCAAGGTTGACCCATTCCTTTATAGAGTCGCGTTATGGAGGTTGACTTCTCAAAACCATTTGTTATAGAGGTTCTGCGTTATGTTGTGAATTGGAAAAAATCCGTGTTATCGATGTTGTTTGGATAATAATAGTCGCGTTATAGAGGTTAATATAACATTATGTGTTATGGCAATCTCAAGGGGATTTGAAAATTGCACTTGTAATTAAGGTTTTCGTGTTATTGAGGGTCGTGTAAGCGAGGTTCTACTGTATTCTTAAAAGGGTCTAAAAAATTAACTTGTTCGCAAAATTCTAGCTTGATGTTAGCCAGACACTTTTATGCACGCTCTCTCCTGGACATGGCAAAGGATTATCAAAATACTACTGTTTAAGCAATAGATTGATTAAGCAGCAAGGATTTTACCTCCTGACTCGTTGCGTTTACCTAGGGCGACTCCCAGTGATGGGCGACTCCCAGTGGGTGCGGTCCAGGTGGATTCTGTAGAAGTAATAATTAGCATGTTTAAGTTACCTGAAGGTGTTCTATGAGGGAAGACGATGAGGTGAGACGCGCCTCACAGTCAGTCCACCTACAGAGGTAGTGAGATAGTGTGGTGAGATGGTGACGGGCTACGTGGGGGTGGGACGGAGCGAGGTCTAGAGGAGGAGGGAAGCGGATGGTGTTGGTAGGAGGAGGTGGAGGTGAAGGCTCGGAGGGTTCCGAAGGCTCTAGGAGGGAGTCGTCTGACGAGGGGCTCACGTCGAGTCCAGGCTTGCTGTGGTGGAAGTTGACTTTCTCCTTGTCCCATATCCACGTCGGGTGGTTCTGCGTAGGAGGCATCTCCTCTAGGCTGCCGCAGCTCAAGGCAGGCGAGCACGGCTCGGTGATATCACTACTGTTGGATGATCCAAAACTACCGACCCCGACTCCACTGTAACAATAACACAACCTCTTAGTCACCACAACTCTTCATACTTCATTATTAACACTTCACTCTCAGATACACAAAAAATAAATATAAAATTTAATGTATGAATATTGGCTGTATGTACCCTCAAATACTTTATATATCGTAATGGATCCTTCAGGGCTCAGGGTATAGAAAAAAAGTCCATTCATGTACCATGACTTAATGAGCGAATTTTCAAAGAAATCCGCGTATTATTGGCTTATGATAATATAGGAAAAATTAGGTTTAGAATTTGGATGGGTGAAAAAAAAAAAAAATGGGCCACAGGGGTACAGTGTACAAGAGTCAAAATAGTATTTACCCTTCAAGATGCATGTCGTTGGAAAGCTCTTTAAGAGTACAGTAATTGTTGTTATATACTCTTTTATCATATTTTCATATAAGAGATGGGTAATATGGAAAAAAACACTTTTTTATGTATGCTATTTTTGAGCCTAAATTATCAAAATTCCCTAAATGAACTCCAAAAATTCTGGCCAGCGAACTCATCCTTTCTTTAATATTATTGACATTTTAAACTTTGTTTGAAATTTGTAAGTGGATCCTAAGAGGATATATCGTTTGGAGTGTGAGTGACACATACATATATACATAAAAAAAGTGTTAAATTTTAAGAATCGATTCAGAATGGTCTGAAACGGATTTCCATGGAGAAAATTTTCAAAAATTCTTATTACAAAAATTTTGAAGCCATTGCAATAGCTTAATTTTCTTAGAAAATTCCCTAAAAGAGATTTCGCTTGAATCTGTTTCTCCTTCCAGAGTATAAATTTGTTTTCTGTTTTTAAAATTTTATTAATGATGTTATTGAATGTTAACATTGTAAAAATTTTAAGGTAATTCTTTTTATTCATATTATTGTCCTCCAGATGTAAATGTAATTAATTTGTATAATGTGACACGGTTTTAATAAAAATAAATTCTGCTCTTTAGGCTTGGAAATGGCCGTTAAGGTCGAAACGTTGCCGAACACGTTAATGAAGTAAACACTTGTCTTTTTTCTATACCCTGAAGGATTACGATATACATCATACATCTAAAATAATTCTCAATACATTAGAGATTTCGCTCGCAGAATCTTATCAGTAAACTATTACTATCAGTGTTTATTTAAATGGAGATGACAAGTGACTGTGCTACAGTTAGTTGAGCAAAAACTTCGAGCAAATAAATAATTTACCTCTAAAAATGACAGTTTTTAGGCGCAAGCACAACCTAGCCCGCGATTTGTAATAATTATTTGGAAATTTACTAGATATCGTTATCAACAGAGGAAATTATTCTTCAGTGTAGCTTAGATGGCTAGAACGTCTACACTGGATATATAGGAGGCCCGTGGTTCGAATCATGGCGCTGAAGTCTATTTTTCTCTGTCTGTCTCCCGTTGTAAATAGTAATTATAATTTTATTTAAATTATATTTGGGTCAATACAATCCTATATTATTCGTTGTCTATAATTTTAATACCCGAAAATAAACACTCAACACACAACAAAACAACCAATAGAATGTGAGCGAATGGTAACATTGTCGGAAATTGGAGGCTACTAGAACTCAAACCACCCGACATTGAAAAAAACCAATACAACAATAATTTTCGTCTTTTAATTTTTTTTATTAAGTTACTACTTAATAAAAAAAACATTACTTAATACAAGCGAGCTGCACGTCGATAGTTATTTAAATACTTTGGAGCACTCTGGCGGAGCTATCAAATACTAAAAAACTCATAAATAAACCTCTAAAAACATCTATTAAACGAATTCCTTTCAATTATTTTCATTTCAACAGCTTTTAATTAAAAAAATCGACCGAAAATGTATGGCTATAATATTTATACGTATCGTGTTCGTTTATGTAAATGCCCGTTTCCTATTAATAAAAGATATATTCAATAATGTAATTTGAATTATCGTTTTTATTTTTTCCTTTAACGACATTAAAAAGACGAGTTTAAAACCGAAAAGAGAATTCATTCATTAAAATTTCAAGTTGGGAACCAGTCCCATTATTCATACGAGGGGTACGCGGCCCTGGCCCAGGCTTCTAAATACCGCTTTACAACGCCAAACTTCGTCCCGCTTGTTTTTTTTTTTTTTTTTTTTTTTTTCGACGAATTTTTTAAAAAAAAAAAAAAAAACTTTAAAAAAGAGAAATAAGATAGAGTTTGAGATACACCTTGAATAAATGCTTGTTCCAATTTAATAACGTAAGTAGGCCAAACTACAACGCAACTCCTAGCTCATCCCAAACCTTCCTGTGTATATAATACGTAGTTCAACCTTTATCCTTTATACGTATTTCTATAATGAATCTCGACGAACCATATATACAAATTGCTTGAGAATAAATACACACGAAATCCGTCTGTGTTTATACGAGTAATCCATATTGTCGATTGAGATTTGATGGTGTTTAGTATTTACTCATAACGAAGGTAAAGATAGTGAGGGTAGTTGAAAAACAAACACTATTATAATTTCAATTAGTAGGTATATTGTCATAAACCTTAAATAGAAAAATAAAATACAGGCCGGTTTTGACTACATAGTCATCGTCAGTAGACGTAATCTTCAGCATAATTTTGTTTGTGCCACGGGATCAACTACAAATCCGGAGTACGCTCTACTCGCCGTCAGACTAACGGACTCATAGAACTGCTACTTACTTCTTGAAAAAGCAAATTGAAAGATGAAAGACATCAGGGTCGGTCGTGCAGCAAAACGCACGTATTATGGATTAATTTAGTTTATTATGTGTCACAGTTATTGAGTTAAAATTTGGTATAACTACAGCATCAGTATGTGCAGTAATTATTCCATGTTCCACATGTTTATTTTTATGTGCACAACACAGGTGTTTCTAAAGAGAAATGCGAATTATAATAGTCCACCTGTTCGATAAATCATTCCGCTACTTGCCAGATAATTTGGGACGGGTAATTGCAATGATATGTGAGTAGTTGTCACAATAATTACTTTAATTAAGGTTGGGACATAGTTCTAGAGTCCGGACTAATAGACAAATCTGAGAACGTTGTTATAGCACCCGGTCTTTCAATCAACCTAAAACATCCTACTTTATTAGCTAAATAAATTACCTATTTTAATATTAATTAAAATAGAACGTCAATTAGAGTGGCACATAGCTCGCTTGCGTCCTATTTCTTTTTCTTGAATGAATTATCTTTTTACATCCTATTTTTGTCAAACTTATTTAATTTTCCTCTCAAATTTTAAATCTGTCTAAATTTGTTTGATTACCTATTTGCATGAATTAATTAACCGTATCAATTTAGTAACAAGCCATGTAATCAATTTAGAAGAAAGAACCATGTAGCCAGCTATGAATACTAACATTTCCGTCCGTTTATATTTTAAATATCCTAGTATCCTCGCATCCACACTATCAGGAATTAGTACAGAAGAGGCATAATTATACCACAAGATCAGCTTCAAAAATAATTACTCTTCCAGCTCATCGACTTACTAAAACAAGTAAATCAGCCCAGCACCAAGCTATTAAGCTGCTTAACAAGATCGTAGTGACACTCTTAGTCTTAAGGCTCTACCGCCCTTTGAGGTTAGGAAAAACAGTAAACTTCAAATAACTCTGGTTCTAAGCAAGATATCAAAAATCTAATCACAGGCTTCATTCCTAATTTTAATTCTGCACAATTTGAGCCCTATTTCAACTTCCTATGATAAATAGTACAGGCGCCATTTTAATACAACGAGTTTTATCGTTGTATTAAAATGGCGCCTGTACTATTTATCATAGGAAGTTGAAATAGGGCTCAAATTGTGCAGAATTAAAATTAGGAATGAAGCCTGTGATTAGATTTTTGATATCTTGCTTAGAACCAGAGTTATTTGAATTTTACTGTTTTTCCTAACCTCAAAGGGCGGTAGAGCCTTAAGACAGAAGAATTCAAAAAGAAAATAAAAAAGTATCTGCTTGGTGAAGCTCTCTATTCTATAGAAGACTTTTTTAGTAAAGAATCTCTTAGATTTTAATTTAACCGTTAATCATTGTATTGTAAATATAGTTATTTTAATTTCTATTTATTGCACTGTATATATGAAAATTTTTAAAAATGTTTTGTTAAACTCTTTTGATCAATTGACGATGTGATGCTAATTTATGTATAGTTACCACTAATGTAATATACAATAATAATAATATATAAACATTAAAAGAGCGCAGAAGGATTAAATTAATCTGGGGCTATAAGCGGGCTACTTTGGATAAACCACCCGAATTTCTCAACAATCATATGAGTACTTTTAAAGAAATAGTTGTAAATAAATGTATGTTTGTGCGCATTTAGAAGAAAAACAGATGGGCGCAGACGGTTGAAAATGATATGGGTCCAACAATGGACTAATCATGACCTACCATTTAAATTTCATTAAAATCGGACGAAGATTTTTTAATATATGTTGGTTCGTAAATATTGAGCGACAGACCGACAGACAGACACAGAAACAAAAATGATCCCTGCAGTCTGAATCGGATTTCTGTCTTGGCCTTTTTGAAATCGGAGACATAAAATAACAATTCTTGTTCTTTAGAACGATCACGTAGCTTCTGTAACTTACGGTAAGCTCGGAAGCAATAAGAAGACAGAAATCAAATATTTACTTTTAGATAAAGAACGCAGTGCCTAACTGCTCAGGTTATCCAGTTTGAGTGGGATTCACAGATCTTTATTTAGTGAAGATATAAAGCAGTTAGATCGCACCCGTAGTTCAGTTCCTATTTTATCTCGGTTGATATCGAATAAACAGAATGCAGTCAGGTAACCAGACAATATCACCCTCCCTTCCAATTACGCATACCTCCAACTCATCCCCTCTCCTATATTATCTCAAAGGGAGAAATATTTCCACGTGGAAGGGGGCATACTTGGCGTACCTAAACACCCCTCCATGCATACTTTTCCTATTTTCCTAATCCTTTCGACGAGTGCTTCCTACAGTGGCGGCTCCAGAGGGGGGGATAGGGGCCATGGCCCCCCATGTTTTTATGTATTCAAGTGATAACATCCCTTAGTTGAATTAACTATTAACACAAAGGTTTATTATATCTTTTATGTACAGAAGTGTGATGGTCCTTCGAAAGTAGTTTGGACTGATTCCCTTTGTATTAAAATATAATTAAAGCAAGAGATATAATTATTTTTATAGACAGGAGAGTGGAGAGTTGTCCCTTTGTTTAATTTGCAGGCCCACCCAGGTCATATAAAATTTTCAATGGAATACCAAACTAAAAAGAAGTACCTCTCGAACTATCAAAATGACTGCTTACACTATATTTTCTTGATAACAAAATTATTTTAACAAGAAAATAGTGGTGAGCTAGACAAACAAGTCGTCATTTTAGTGACAATCGAGAAAGAATCATAGGGGATGTTTAGAGCGGAGTTTTAAAGTCGACGAACAGTAAAAGACGAGACAAAGGTTCAAATATAATAATCATATTATATATCTCCATCAATAAAAACAATTAAAAAAAATAACGCAATATTGATAATCCACATTTGTTTACATTACTACTTAGTTTAAAACAAATAATAGTTTAATATAGTCGATTTTACAAACTATATTTTGAGAAGAGACCTCAGTTCAGTAAATGCAGATTGGCACCTCAGCGAGGTCTCTGTCCCGAATTAATTATCCTTCATTACAATTCATTTTCATTCATTCATTTAGTATACTTTTTCAATTGTTAGAGTTTAATTTCGAACATTTATCCACTTATTTCACTTCTCTTTTTGAAACTAAGATCATTAATCTTAAGCTAGTTAATCTGCAATAAATAAATTAACTAACAACTAAAAAAAAATAATTAAAAATAAATATGTATATACATAAATAAAAATTAGCTGTCATAATTAAGAAGTAATCATGTCATAATTAAAAAATACTTTAAAAGCCTTTTTAGGTTTCTGTACAAAGTACAAAAAGAAACCTTATATAACGGCTCTATCTGTCTGTCCGTCCGTTGGCTTGTTTCAACTTATAAACCACTATAGCTAGAATCATGAAATTTGGCACACAGGTACATCTCGGCATTTTAAACAACTGGACAAATTTTGGAGTTTTTACACTCGATACTTTCAAGATGGCGGCCCTGCCAATATGGCGGGGGACCAAAAAAAAGTTTTTAGCTACCATGGCATGTTATACATCAATTTAAAGGTCTTGAAGTGTAGAAAAAGAATATACAACTATTAAAATAACACACGTAATATTTTAAAGATGGCGGCCAATATGGCGGATGACTAAAAACAAAAATTTAGTAACTATGGCATATTATACATCAATTTAAAGGTCTTGAAGTGTAGAAAATGAAAATGCAACTATTAGACTTAATCGTACAGAACCGGCGATTGTCGCCTCACGTACTACGTGAAGCGCGCCTTACTTGTTTATAATATAAAAATGTTATTATCTCTATATTAGATTTAAGAATATAAAATGTCTATTTTATATAATTCACATTGTAGGCGTAAATTCACATTGTACACGCCAGGCCGAGATTTAGAGGTACCTCAAAACCACCTCAAACACCTCAAAACCACCTCTAACCACCTTTAAACACCTCTACTCTAACCACCCTTATAATATGGCAGGTATAATATGAATTAGCAGTTAATTAGATTTATTTTATGTGTCATTACTATCACCAACACATAATCGATTCTATATTACATTAATTGAAAACATTATTGGCAGATTGAAAACAGTAATTTCTATTTGTTTCTGTTGACAGGATCCGAACCGGCTAAATCTTCTATTATCTTGGCAAAGTATTTATCTAAATCTTCTATTATCTTGGCAAAGTATTTATGGGTTCGGAATAGTGAAACTGAACTGAAATAAGGGAAAACATGTCACTTGACATTTTCTCAAAATCACTATTTATAAATGATTATATTGGCGAAGGTAAATAATTAGTATTCCGGCGGCGAGGTAGGAAATATTGGAGAGCGAGTTATTTAAGGCAGCAGAGCGACGTGTGCCAACTAATCACGGTATAATGGTAATTACCTACTGCCTACATTAACTAGGCTCAGTACGGGTCACTTAAATAACAATCATGCCCATTCTTCTCATTACCTTCAGATTATCAAATTTATGTGTGTTATTGTATAAATTAGACGAGTTTTTATTTTCAAATCGAAACTTTTTACAAAAACAGCATTACAAATAGTTAAATACAATTCCGTATCCCCAGCGTAAAACCCGCTAACTTCCAAAACAGCAAGTTCAAATATCCTTAATTTAAAAATTCGAAACTTTACAGTAAATCGGGGTTCGTCAAATATTTATTTCTATAGTCCATCTTTATCTCCGATTTGTCTTTTATCAGGGACACGCAATTTAAATATTATTATAAGTAAACATTTAAATTGCAGGTTTTAATCATTTTAAATTGGAGTGTGCGAAAATTATTTGAGTTAAATGTTTCAAAAAATACAACTTCACGCTTTCCAATGTTGTCAGCTTTGACTCTACTTCGTCGCTACTAGGATCGTGTAAACAGGGTATCAAAGTCGGACATCCAAGTCGAGTTGGATGTGCTCCAACTTTATTTGATCAAAGTAAAATTACGCCCACCTGACAAATTATGAGCATTTATAAAATGAGGTTGAGCTGGGTTTTTTCTACAACAAGATTATACATCACCATCTGCTTTAAAACTTAATAAATACAATTTAACTAGAAAGTTTTTAAAGCGGAAAACATTTCACACAATCTATCTTAACCTCTACTTTATAGTGTATCAAAGTTCTACTACTTGGACCATATATACTTTGATCGTGTTAACCTTACTCCTTACTGGAACTTTGAAAAGTTCTACTAACACTTAAGGTGCGAATTCTCTGCTGCGTGACTTCCCGGAAGTTGACGCTCGACGTGACTTTTATTCACATCCCCGAATCAAACCTGACGCAGGCCAGTCAAAACATAGGTAAAATGGCAGGAGCCGTCTTCTCTGGTGCGTTCCGACCGCCCGACGGTCGTGCGGTGCAGAAGTCACGTCCTCCGATCAGTTGTGGTTTGATTTCCAGCGGTCGGGACGTCCGACGTTACTTTTATACTTTCTTATATACTACATTTATATGAGAAAGTATTGTGATAGGGCCACAAAAATAACATACATATAACAGAAAGAAGGCTCAAAGCACGTGCTCCAATTAATTGTATTACATTTTTTATTTATTTATATCTATACACGCATTTACTAATTAATTTTTATTTATACTACTACATTTGCAAAACGCTGTTGTAGTAGTAAAGGTATTTTATTATATTGTAAAGGTATTTCGATTTTATTTGTGTAGAATTATTGATAATCTAAAATTTAGGACGATTGAGGCTTTTACTGCAAAAAAAATTATCTCATCTAATCTGGTTTTAGCTGTCCTAGATAAGGAAGTCTATTCCAAACTTCATTATCAGCCCATTATTTTATAGTTTCTAACTCTTTTCGTGCTTTTGCTATTTGTACCCCACATTAATTACAAGCTCTTATCTTATCTACCCTTTCCTTAATTTTTAAATATTTATCTCCTAATAGAATAATATTATCTAGCTCAGATCTTTGTTCTGTACAGATATAGCTGTCGTGCGAGGTTGTTCAGTCTAATAAATAGTAACTTCCCTGTCGAATATAAGTTCTGACATTTTTTTTTTTTTCTTCTTTTTTATTTGTTTTTGTATATGTATGGATATGACTGTTATTGTGTGCGACATTCATTTGGATTATTACACCAAACAATTAAACTAAAGGGTAATTAGTACATTTTTAATAGAATATCGATAAAGTAAAATAATTAAAAAATACTAATACTGAAGTTCAAATAAAACTGACGGTGGACGTTAGAACCGCAGCAGAGATGACACCCCTTCCCCTAAATAGCCGTGCGTTCCGACCGTCGACGAATAAAAGTCACGTCGAGTGTCAACTTCCGGGAAGTCCCGCACCAGAGAATTCGCACCTTTAGACCAAGTGGATTTGATCAAAGTTACTTGGACCAAGTGTACTTTGATCGTCTAAATCCGGCTTAACTCTTTACTATAATAATTTAAAGTACCCGTTTTAAAAGCTATTGAAGTATTTAAATTATAAATATTGAACTATTCAAATTATAGCTAAAGAACTATTCCAATATATAAGAAATTTTAAACAAAATAGTTAGTCAAATAGGAAATAATGCATTGTGAAAAGTGTGCTTGAAAAATAGAATAAAAGTATAGGTACCATACACAAATTACGGCAACATTATATTTCGGCTGATAATTACTTTATCTAGAATCAGGTATCTCAGATAGAGTGAATCGGGTCAGGACATGACTTATGATACGGTAAGCTCACTTGTAAGTGAGTAACTTATCACAATGTCCACAGTTGAATAACCTCAGTCACAGATACAGCATGAAAGAGCTCATTGTGTTCCAATGTAAAGAAATAACATTTATTGTACCACGGTCCATGTCATAACTCAATTTTTCGAGTTACCGGGTTTTACGGTAGTGACACGGAATTGTAGACGTAGAAAAAAATCATTTATTCGAATAGTTGAGCATGGGAAACAAATATACAACTACACGTGCATTTGTCCTAATTGTATAATACCACTTCCGACGTTTAACTCTAAAGCCGCGCCCACAAACACTATTATACTCAGCAGTTTTCGCGTGTTACGTTATTACCTCAACGTTAAACTGTAAACACCTGAGAACATTATGACTAACTAAACGCAGTATATGGAGGTGTAATACCTGCTTAAACTGCGACAAGGTAGGTATTTACATATTACATAGTTGTTATAGGCCAGTGCAACCAAAGTCTCTTTTGCAACGACAATATGTGCAGTACATTCAGTCAAACATATAGTTCGCTCTGTTTTCTCCTGGAATTGACAAAACCGTAGAAAGAAACTGACATAACTGACATGTTGCACTAACTTTCTGTTCAGTTTAAAAGAACAGTTGATTACACGCGGTTTAATTTAAGTATTTAACAGAGAGTGTGCCTCATAACAGCACTCCGCCTTCGAAGATGTAATTATTAAAGAGCCATATAAATCAGAGTATCACGTCGTGGGATCGAACCCACGACCTCGTGCTGCCCTCGATTCATTTTATGGCCGTCGTGGCAAGTAATATAATCAACACCGCCACGTCTGGCTCCCCTTTATTGAGTAAGTTTAAAATGAAATCTAGACTCAGAAATAACTTGACATGAACAAGAACCATGTTACCGTATTAGCCAGCCAAATTAACTTGCAATATTGTGAGTATGATGTGATCATTAGTGAGCCATATAAATCAGAGCATCACGGCAAGGAATCGAACCCACTACCTCATACCGCTGTTGATTCAGTGATGGTCGGGAAGATGTGGTAAGCAATTTACTGCCCCCACAGGCTCTCTCGGCCGAGCTAACTTGCCGATTTTACTCGGCCAATATAACCCGGGCTATAGGATTCGTTCACAGCCGAGTACGTCCGACCAAACCAAAGTCAATGACAGACACGTACTAGCGTACACTGGGTCTGACAATCTGAAACGCTCCCTTGAGTTCGTCGTGTAGTAGTCGGAGTCGGACATAAATCCGAATATTTTGGTTTCGGTCGGACGTATACGATCGATCCAGACTATTTTGTTGGTTTCAGTTATCAATTTCGGTAGCATACGGATACGGATTGATACATGACGATGAGACCAGGTAAAGTGGTTACCACAGCTCTCTGCAACAAAATACATAAACACTTTTGTTCTTCACTTGTTGCAATGACACGTGTGACTAACGTATCTATACAGTGTTCAAGGCCAGACCAGTCTGGGAATTCCATTACATTTTTTTTATTTCCGGAACACAATATTAAAATTAAATAAAATGTCTTACTATAGTCTGCAGCCAATCAACGTCTCCTGCATCTATTTATAGTGTCTATCTCAAGTATTATAATCAACGTAACATATATGTAACTACATATTAATGCGACACTACCTCACAACACCGTTTATTTTCTTCCAATTGCACATTGCGTAGACAACTAAAAAGTTATTGGAGACTCGAAAGAGAAGTAAAATTGACTTTTCAGCAGTAGATAACATTTAGAGATCATTTATTATGATTTCAAAAGTTTCTGATAAGTTACAACAAGTAAACCCTTAATGTATGCAGAGGATGTGATCTTCCTTCTTTTTGTTTTTACCTCCACATTGGAAGTAAGCATCAACCGGTGTTCACATAACACACTCTTGCTTTCTAGAGTCAGGGACAAAAGTCACAGAGTTCTAAAAAAAACCCCAAACTAAAAAGAAAACAGATTTTTATTACTGTCTCAATTACACAGTTACTTTTTTGTAACTGTGTACTTAAATCTGGTACAGCCATAGCACAAAGAGAACTAATTCGTATTTAAGTATTTACAAGTTTCTTTAAAAGCCCTATGTTTCTTTAAAAGCCCACTGAGATTCTTGAAAAGCCCACTCAATTTCTTTAAAAGCGTAACTGAGTTTCTTTAAAGGCCCTTGTGTTTCATTAAAAGCCCTCTAAGTTTCTTTATAAGCGTTACTGAGTTTCTTTAAATGCCCTTGTGTTTCTTTTAAAAGCCCTTTGTGTTTCTTTAAAAGAGTTGCTGAGTTTCTTTAAATGTCCTTGCGTTTCTTTAAAAGCCCTTTGTGTTTCTTTAAAAGAGTTGCTGAGTTTCTTTAAATACCCTTGTGTTTCTTTTAAAAGCCCTTTGTGTTTCTTTAAAAGAGTTGCTGAGTTTCTTTAAATGTCCTTGCGTTTCTTTAAAAGCCCTTTGTGTTTCTTTAAAAGAGTTGCTGAGTTTCTTTAAATACCCTTGTGTTTCTTTTAAAAGCCCTTTGTGTTTCTTTAAAAGAGTTGCTGAGTTTCTTTAAATGTCCTTGCGTTTCTTTAAAAGCCCTTTGTGTTTCTTTAAAAGAGTTGCTGAGTTTCTTTAAATACCCTTGTGTTTCTTTTAAAAGCCCTTTGTGTTTCTTTAAAAGAGTTGCTGAGTTTCTTTAAATGTCCTTGCGTTTCTTTAAAAGCCCTTTGTGTTTCTTTAAAAGCCCCCGGAGTTTCTTTAAAAACCAAGGCATATTTTATTTGAATAAAGAGATTTAAGAATCTGTGACTATGTGTAACTATAAATTGTACGAGGGTGCGACAATGCAAATTACATTATTACATACATACAATTATGTAAAAACGTACATTTACTTTTAAGTTTTTTTTTACGGCAAAATAGGAGATAAGAGAAGACGCATATATTAGGATGTAACTGCTATTACTTACACCGGAAATAAATCTAAAGCTAAAGCCAATGTGTAGATTTGTTTTTAAACCTATCTTTTATTTTTAACCTACACACTGCATTACAGATTTTTAAGAAGTATTTTTTTAATGAATCTATTAGTATAGTTGTAAAAAGTTAATAAAAAGTACGACGAACAAACAAAACCCTGGTTTATCTAAGACTTGGGTTTTAAACGAATCTCTAAAGCCTAGTTTGCACGGGTCGAGTATTTTAGTATTAGTAGCCACGGTCGAGTAATTTAGTCAGTGTCGAGTATATAAATTTAGTAAGTAACAAAGTGTCCAAACGAGTCGAGTACTAAATTAACTCTAAACTACTCTACTAAAATACTCGACCCGTGAAATCTAGTCTTAAAGTCGGTCCAACACGTTGAGGTACAACTGTAAGATAAACCTTCACAGGTAACCTGTAAAGACAAACCGGAGTGTGTGTCTTATCAAATTATGACGTAATTGAACAATTATGACAACACTCACGCTTCGATTTACATGTAAAGGTTTATCCACAGGTAAACTGAATGTGTATAGAAGAAGAGTGTGACTACACAAGAAATACTTTTTTTTCTCAGTAGTGGCTCCCTAGGGCTCCGCTTTTCGTGGATATCATTAAAATGATTACATGGAGTTAATTATTTGATCAATTAAATCCACAACACGCACACAAAAAAAAACCGATAATGTTTAGTTTTAATTTAATTGTACTCGTTTTTAATTGCATGGAATTAAATACACTGCAGTCACCATTCATAAAAAACACATTTTTTATTTTATTTTATGAATAAATACAACAAGGGTTGAGAATCTGTGACTATGTGTAACTATAAATTGTACGAGGGTGCGACAATGCAAATTACATTATTACATACATACAATTATGTAAAAACGTACATTTACTTTTAAGTTTTTTTTTACGGCAAAATAGGAGATAAGAGAAGACGCATATATTAGGATGTAACTGCTATTACTTACACCGGAAATAAATCTAAAGCTAAAGCCAATGTGTAGATTTGTTTTTAAACCTATCTTTTATTTTTAACCTACACACTGCATTACAGATTTTTAAGAAGTATTTTTTTAATGAATCTATTAGTATAGTTGTAAAAAGTTAATAAAAAGTACGACGAACAAACAAAACCCTGGTTTATCTAAGACTTGGGTTTTAAACGAATCTCTNCTCTAATAGATAATATTATGGGGTGATTATATCATTTTTATAGATAGTTGGAATGTAAAGGGCATGAACACAGGAAGAGGTAATAACACTGAGAGTACTTGATTATGCAGCGCCCTAGAGCACATTAACTTGTTAATAACATTCAACAATAATTCAACTCCTACAATGTCAACTCATTAACAAAACAAAAACAAAAAAAATAATGGTGCTTAAGTTATGAATGAATACTTAAATGATTCTGTTTTATAATAATGTTGTATGTTGTATATAATAGTTTTATGGGTTTAAATTGCTCCACTTGTTGTGTGTTTTTAATACCTCGGTACTTTAAATTGTATGTAACCTAAATGACATTGTTAACCCTCTCATAGATCAAGCCGGAGTGATGCCTTCCTCGATATCTACTACTCGGGTGTAAACTATGGATTCCGACAACTAAGTGTTTGTGGAGTAGTCCCTGTCATTTAAAAAATCAAAGTGGACAGTGGACAGCCATTATTGACCCAACAACAAAAAAATCTGATTTGTAAATTTACCCACTTTCTTAAAGGTATGAACAAAAATTGAGATTTACCGTAGTATAATTTTTCGTGTAATATAAGCAAGAATGGGGATTCATTGTACCATTATTGTTCATATATAAGCAAAAATGGTGATTTACCGTAACATTATTGTTCATATATGAGCAAGGATGGTGATTTACCGTGTCATTATTGTTCATATATAAGCAAGGATGGTGATTTACCGTGTCATTATTGTTCATACATAAGCAAGAATGGTGATTTACCGTGCCATTATTGTTCATATATATGCAAGAATGGTGATTTACAATACCATTGTTGTTCATATATAAGCAAGAATAGTGATTTAAAGTACCATTACCAAAAAAATCATAAGGATAAATGAAGAATTTCTATTTTTTTTATTTTTAGACTGATGCTCAGCAAGCTTATTCTAAAGTATTTAAAATTTGAATTTACGATAGGACCGACTAGTTGACACTTTTATCCGCATGCATGGAGATACGGTGCAAGGTGACAGGTCATCATGCCTACTATTATCTGTACAAATTCAACTAATATACTGGATTAGTTAGAATATAAAATTATTGGGGTATCCCTAAATCCCTACTATACCCCAATAATTTTTTTTCAGTGGTATTAGCTGTGAAACACCTAACTTATGAAATGTTTTGGCATTAATATTTACTTATTAGTCTATGGGTCCCAACTTTGCCCCCTCCTCCAAAAGAATTGGAGATGGAGCAGTGGGATTAAAATAAAAATCTAGGTTAGGATTCTAGAGATAGGATTAATATGGAGACCTCTAGTTTGTGTTCTTTTTCTTATATCAATACCATTAAAACGAAATATCACTCGGTAGGGGTTTATATACAAGAATTTTGAACTACCCCCAAAATCCATATTGGGGGAGGGGCCCATACACTCCAAAAAGTGCAGCAATATATCTTCCACATTTCTCACTTTAAACGTTTCAAAAGTTCACTAAATATTGATTGGGGTGTCCCCACACTTTTGACTAACCCTATATAACTGTTAAAGCAAATAGTTAAGCTTATATTATATATATATTACTGTGGTAAATAAGTCGTACATAAAGGCACCGACAAGATAAAATATGTTGGTTGAAAATAACCATTACTAATCAACGGTACTCAAGTCGGATAAATTAATGGGGCTAGGATGGCCAGGATTAACAAGTATTTATACATAATTGATAAAAATAACACTGCTCATTCGTTTATTATCAAATAGAGTTAAATAAAACAAATGTTAACTTAACCCATTAACGTATTAGTTTATTGCGGATTACAATACAGTCCATTTAATCTTAATTACAATCTTTAAGGTGGGTTGGCAGTTAGCGGAGCTCAGCGCGTACGGATTCATATATGGACTTCTTTCAGCGGAGCAGAAAGTTGGTTTTAAAACAACTTTTGCAAAGCTGCCTAAAATCCTTCACTTCAAGTCCTCTTCTATTTTTTTTTTTTTTTTTACTAAAATACTCGACCCGTGAAATCTAGTCTTAAAGTCGGTCCAACACGTTGAGGTACAACTGTAAGATAAACCTTCACAGGTAACCTGTAAAGACAAACCGGAGTGTGTGTCTTATCAAATTATGACGTAATTGAACAATTATGACAACACTCACGCTTCGATTTACATGTAAAGGTTTATCCACAGGTAAACTGAATGTGTATAGAAGAAGAGTGTGACTACACAAGAAATACTTTTTTTTCTCAGTAGTGGCTCCCTAGGGCTCCGCTTTTCGTGGATATCATTAAAATGATTACATGGAGTTAATTATTTGATCAATTAAATCCACAACACGCACACAAAAAAAAACAACCGATAATGCTTAGTTTTAATTTAACTGTAGTCGTTTTAATTGCACGGAATTAAATATACTGCAGTCACCATTCATAAAAAACACATTTNAATCAAAACTGTCAATGCATTGAAATGATGTTTGATGGTTAGAATTTAGTAAAGGAATAACTATGAACAACAGCGTAAATTAAACTGTTTTAAAGTTAACTGTTGTTAAGTTAACTGTTGTTAAAGATAACTGTTGTTAAAGTTAATGTTGAAACTGTTCTAAAGTTAATTGTCAGATCACAAGAAAACGTTCAACAGAGAAAAATGATCCCTTCGGAAAAGTAAAACAAACGAATAGGATTCGTTTTGTTAATAACCTGACACCTGACTGACGAAAACCAGCGATTCATTTCCACGGCTTCATGAATATATCGATAACTATATAGGCGGATGTGCGCGCGGAACTCCGCTAGCTATAAACCTACCTTTAGGCATTTTTCACTACCACTGGATTTAACCCATTCCCCAGCTAGAAACATCACCTTATTAAGTAATATATCAAATTACCGTCAAAAAACTCTGCTGTAGTCGCACACGACCCTGATGCCAATCGATGAAACATACACTCTCTGATACGACTTTTTTTGACAAATTACTGTCGTGCCCTCTACCCCGACACTTATATAGTTTCTCAGAAACACTTTTTCACCTTTCTACTCCGATCGCCGTTTAAATAAAGCATAAGAAAGATTACTGACGGAGAAGAGTGCAAAATTAAAGATATGTCGATACCTGAGTTGAGGATTGACACTACCTCAGTCGATAATCCGATAAATCTTCGCCCCAACGGTAAAATTTTCTTTTTTCCTTTGGGGTTTTTACGGCTTCTGGGCGACAGAAAACTTACGTTAAGGTTGTCTACCCCTAGAAATTCCCCAGTAATTATACGGCTTAAAGAGGTATTAATGTTTTCTTTGTAACTATGTACTTCGATATTCTAAAATAACGAGAAAAAAACCCATAACGTCTAAGTTTTTCAATACAATAATACAATAAGTCCTATTAAATCACAATTCATTAAACACTTATTTCTATTTCAGACTTTTGCAAGTAAATAGTTTCTGCATTATTAAAAGTTGGTAAGGCAGCACAAATTAATACTGCATATTGTAATTTTTACAAGTAAAGCCAGTAAATTATATAATTCATATTTTAGTTTTTACAAGTAAAGCTGGCAAATTAATTCTGTCGGGTTTTATTCATAATTGCAAAACGTGTTTCAACAATAAATGTTGCTTGTTTTCTTGTTTATGTTTTGATGTTATGTTTTGTTTTTAATGTTTTTATTTTGTAAATTGTTTAATTGTTGTGTACGATACTACTAGGTGTGCAATGCTTGCATTATTGAGCTGAGCGTTCATTTTAATTTAATTATTATTATTTTTAATTTTTTCCTTTCTGTACCCCGTACCATTATGCACCGATTTGGACCCTTTCAGATTTATACCTTCCTGTGGTTGGTCACTATGACCGTGCCGAATTTTGTGCGGATCAGTTCGGCCGTTCAGGAGAAAACATTTGTACCCCGTACCTCGTACCTCTGTGTACCAATTTAGACCATTTCAGATGTATACCTTCCTGTGGTTGGTCACTATGACCGTGCTGAATTTTATGCGGATCGGTTTAGCCGTTCAGGAGAAAACTTTTGTACCCCGTACCTCGTAACCCTGTGTACCAATTTGGACCATTTCAAATTTATACATTCCTGTGGTTAGTCACTATGACCGTACCAAATTTTGTGCAGAACCGTTTTAGCCGTTTATCGATGTATATCAATTAATTAATAAAATTTAAAAAAAAATACTTTTTTTGTATTAATTTGTCTGAACTACATTGTAATAATAGTTTTAGTAATGAATTACAATTAAATTTTGCATCAATGCCAAATGATGACGAAGACATTCGGGTAGCGGAGTCTTATATAATACGCGTCTTATGTTAATGTTCTAGCCAAGAAATAATTGATTGTACGAAGGCTGAGTTTCCGATACACAGTCAAAACTATTATTTATAGTAGTCCATCACTAAATGTTCACGTACAAGCAGTCGGAATCGAGCCCATTAATTGAAATCAAACCTAACAGTTAAACCTATCAAAGAAATTAAAATAGACTAAAATGGATTTACTCTCTATAGACCAGACACGCTTTCCATGCAACAGTTTAAATCTACCCCTCACTTGTAACATGGACCAACAGATCGATTCCACGACACTTATAACGTTTAAAATTCGCATTGATTAACAGCGGCGGATTTGGACGTCCCCCAAATGCGGTTTTTACCTCCAGTTAAAGCTATCTTAGAACGCTACACCCCCACCCCTCCTCACCATCCTACAAGGAACGATTCCCGGTAACGAAGAAGTTCCCCTCTCAAAATTGTAGTTTGGATCCAAAAACTGTAATTTTATTTATTCAATAAATATTAAACATTTTTGTAATCGATATGATGTTAAGGTTTTTATAATAAAAGGATAATGCAGGCAAAGTAAAAATATGGGGTGTAGTGGTGTGGTAAAATTTATAAAAATAATTTGATGCTAGAAAAATCTAGCAGAAATAGAAAGGTTTGCAGTACAGTTTAGTGACATAATGGCTGATCAACATGAACAAAGTAACTACCTTGATCTTGCCATAATAATCTACAATAGCCCTTAACTTTATATTATTTTATCGTAATTTGACCATAATATATCATAATTAAAATATATTTTATAAAAAAATAAAAAAATCAATATAAAATAAACAGGTCAAGTGTATGCTAGCCAGCACACAGCGAGGGTCAGTAGGCAACACTGTATCGTTTAAGTTTTACCATATTGATGGTGTTTTTTAAAATACTAAAAAGCTTACTTTGAACTATCCTATGGGTCTGATATTCTCAAAAAACATAAACAAACTTCTGATGATGTATTTGATTGCCACTAAACCGGACTGTAAACATATAAATACATTGTAAAGACCATAATTATAAGAAAAACGTATTTTGCCAATAAAAAATATTAAAAAAAAAAAAAATCGAAATTTCCAAAAAGTAGTATCTTTACTTTTGGTCGAAGAATGTTCAGGAATTTTTTCAGATTTTTTGCACTTCACATAAGCGAGATAGAGGGGGGGGGGCACGTTTCACACCCACTTCAAACGTGCCTACGCTCGCCCTATCAAAGTTATAACAAAAGAATTATATATTTTTGTAATCAGCTCGACGCACCCTTTAATATGATACCCCTTCACGATGTCGAAAAAATATAAAAAAAAATTTAACCCTTAAGTTTTTTTACCCTACATTTTTTGAAAAATATTTTTTTTAAGTCGCTATATTTTTAACATGTGTGGGTAGGTACAAGACATATACATGCCAAATATCAAAGTCATCGGACGAAAGGTGTAGCTGTAAGAGCATGCGACGGACGGACGGAAAGACAGACACAGGCGCGAAAATATAAGGGTCGTTGGCTTTTGCCTACGGACCCTAAAAAGTATATAAATACCTTAAAATATTATTACATCTCTTAAAAACAATATCTTATAATATAAATCTCTTTTTTATTGTAATTAACCGATATATTATGCATACATACATATTATGATAATATATAAACAATATAATATAAAAATGCTGATATTAATCTTTATTTTTATGTCGTACATTATTTATTCGAATATAACCATTTAAATTAGTCTGCCATTTTTATACAATACACATAGATTCTACACGTGATGATTTTACTTTCACGAAACATTATTTGATTATTAGATAATAAGTAAAAAATTATGTTGATTTTTTGGCATGAATAAAAGTATCAATTAATCATGATTTAATAAGCCAAGTCTGTCGAAATTATTATAGCATTGAATTATTTTGCATTGAAATATGTGGTCAGCATTTGACTAACCATCAAAACCACTAACAACTAATTGTTGGTAATAATTAACCACCTACATTTCAATAAAATCAGAAGAGCTGTTTCTATGATACCGTGATTCCAAAAAAATGTTAAACGACTGCCAGACATGGGACCAAAAAAAGTTTTCTGATTGAAAATCAATTATGTCAAGGAATGTTCAAATATGGAGGCATAAAAAAAAAAATGGTTAATTCTTCAAAACGATCATAAAGCCGTTACTCTAGACCCTAGATAAGCTCGGAAGCAAAAAGAATAGTAAAAAAGTTGCTCTGGTAAGATTGTTTAAAAACTAAGTGTTGGGTCGAATGAAATCAGGTTATTTCTAGAAGCGAAACTGGACGAAGAAAAGTTGTCTAACTCTAGACACTTAAGTGAGAGGACTCCAATTTACAAGTTAATGACCCACATGAGTCGAGCTTACGATACTCACCGGTCACTCGTCTACAGTTAATACACTATACACTCAGTATCACCCATTCTATATTCGTTAACGTGCCAATCTTAAATTATGTCTTATCTAAGCGCGTGTATTCAAACTATTTCAATTAAATGACTGCACTTTTTTTGTTTTGTACACAGGAATGTTGCCAAGTCTGTTTTTGTTGAATATGCAATTAAGCTAGTGCACAATATATTAATATATTTTAATGGCATGCGTGTTTGTTTACTACCTTCAGACGTTACATAAATAAAACATACGATAAAATAATATTATGCATAACAATTAAATCGTTTCCCATTATCAAATCACGTATTTTTCTTGCATAATTGTATCAAATGTGATACAAAAACTTATTTACTATTTGAGGAATTATATAAACTGGTGTGTATAGAATTCACTGCTCATTTTTTGATGGCTAGATTAAACTGTTTTATAAATGCATTCCCATTTCACAAGTAAATATGTAGTTACAAAATACTCTGCCAATTAGTGTGGCACATAGCTTCTTCGCGTCCTGTTACGTAAAATTTAATGATTTAATGCTTTACCAACCAATAATTATCCAATTTATTTTATTTTCCCCCGCTTTGTAAATCATTTAGCAAAATTTAAAGAGCGCAGACGGTTGAAATTAATTTGGGGTTATCTGCGGACTACTTACTCTAACCATCAAAATTTCATAAAAACACCAAGATAAGCACCTACTTTTGAAGCTATAGATGTAGGTGTAAATAAATGTATGTTTGTGCGCATGCGGAAGAGATAAACGTTGAAACTTATAATATGGGACCAACAACGGGCTAATTATGACCTGTCATGCAAATTTCAATAAAATCGGACGAGTAGTTTTTAAAATATGTTAGCTCACAAAAATTGAGCGTGAGATCGACAGACATACAGACAAACCGTGACGGGACCTAAAATGTTTCCTGATATCTGAAACACATTACTGTCGAGCAATTTTTGAAATCGGAGACCTAAAAATGTTTCGTTCTTCAGAACCATCACTTAGCTTCTGTTACCTTTAGTAAGTTCGGAAGGAAAAACAATTTCGAGCTCTGTTAATTCGATTTATATTCGGTTAACTTTTAGTAAAATTTCACATTCTTGGTTCGATAATCATTTCTGGTTCGAGAATGAAAAAGCTGTTGGTTTTTTCAAACCGGAAAATGAGCAAAAGGAATAGAAGAAAGGGCAGGATATTCCCCTATCCTCGGAAAATGATTTTTTACTTAGAAGAAAGAGTAAAAAATAAAGATAAAAAATACGTGTGTTGTCGCGGGACACCCGGTAGGAACGAAGTTCCTTACATTTTTCATGAAATATAAATTATAAAATCACACTGCTAAGTACGTATACGTTGCTAACTACTTATACATGGCGGAGTTAGAAAAGAGACAAAATTAAAAGTAACTAACTGTTTGTACCTAGCGGAGTTAAGGCAAAATTAAAAGAAAAGTGTTATTTGTATCATTAAAGCAAGCATCTTACAATAAATATGTATTGAATATAAGAAAAAATTTAGTTAAAGAGTATGATTGTTAAAGAATGTTAGATTGAAATAAGTGACATTTGACATATATAACAAAAATAAACAAAACAAGTCAAGTAACAGGCTTCCTTAATAACACTTTTTCCCGTCTTAACATTTTTGAAGCTTACGTTTACGCGAGCGTTGCGCGTGAACGCTTGGGCGGATAACGTTGTCCAACGAACTTAGCCTGGGCATTGGTAAAATGAACATGTGTACCAAATTTCAACTAACTCGGTGAACTTTTACTCAAGTTATTGTCATCGGTAGATTTCGTGACGGATTTTGCGTGACGGTGATTTTGGTCGTTTTTTTCGGATTCACTCCCGGGATCCAGAACGTGCCATTAGGAACTTCGTTCCAAAAAATGAATAAAATTAAATTAAAAACAAAAATAACGACAATTTAGACCATGCGTCAAGTGTGTTTGGCATGATACATGATATCGATATTTTTTACTCTTCCAACTTAAACTTGCTGAAAATAATTTTGCACAAAAATATCCAACGCTTCTCTCCTAGGAGGTCCTTGGAAGTAAAGTAGAAAATTAACAAAACAAACCTTTATCATTTAGTAGAATACCTATAAAATAGACTGCCTATTGGCGTGGCACATAGCTCCCTCGCATTCTTACTTACGTACTTTATTGATTTTATACTTTTACAAACCATTATTGTCTAATTTGTTTGTTTCTCCCGTTTTTTTTTTAATTAGTTTGGACTTGTAATATAAATTAAAGTATCAATTTTGAAGAACGCAGACTGTTATTTTTGATAAACTATAAAAGTTTTATACAA
The DNA here is from genome assembly GCA_001010745.2 of Gerris buenoi. NCBI lineage: Eukaryota > Metazoa > Arthropoda > Insecta > Hemiptera > Gerridae > Gerris > Gerris buenoi. Next base: position 609,074 of record KZ651178.1, on the reverse strand, counting down.
ATCAGATAAGTACTTTTGAAGCTATAGGTGTAAATAATTGAAGCTATAGGTGTAAATAAAAGTATTTTTATGCGCATGTAAAGGAGAAACAAATGAGTGCTGAAGGTTGGTACTTATATGGGACCAACAATGAGCTAATTATGACCTACAATCCAAATTTCATTAAAATCACATTAAAAACATTAAAATAGTTTTTAAGATATGTTGGTTCGCAAATATTGAAACAGACACGGAACCAAAAATATTCTTTGATATCTGAAACGGATTTCTGTCATGGAATTTTTGAAATCGGAGACCTAAAACTTTTTCGTTTGTGCTTCCGTTACCTTCGGTAAGCTCGGAAGCAATAATATTTAATAACATAAATGTAAATATTAAATTACAATCATTATTATTACTTTTTAAAAAAGAAAATGGATTTTAAATAAAAACAATCAGAAGAGGAGTTGAAGTGAAGGTTTTTATTCAGTTTTTAAAAGCGGCTGATTTGGAACAACTTTTTGCGTATCTGCTGTAAGATGGCTATAATGGAAGAATGCGAAGCTGCTGATGCTGAAAGATGCGATCTTTAACACTTCATAGTGGCGTCGCTGTAGGTTTTACTAAAAAATTGTAATCCGTACGCGCGGAGCTGCGAAACCACCTTTACGCCTTTGACACTGAAAGCGAGTCGCGGAGGTGGTTGATACAAGTGTGTACTCCGCTTAAGCGAGGCATGTAACGAGTATATGTATACAATATGTCTGAATATACTTAATAACAGTTAACAATGTCGAGACATTTTTAAAGTAAATTATAAAAATCGACAAGAAAACTAACAAAAAAAAAGATAACTAAATGTAGGTTTTATATGATGATTCACACGGTGAGAAATAGCCTGATTATGGAATTATAATAAATAAAGTGTGTTGGAAAATTAATAGTTTTCTCTTAGGTTTGCTTTACTAAAAAGAAAAAGGCATTGTGTAAACAAAGTTGAGTCTGATTCGGAGAAAGAAGAGGCAGAAGAATGTGTGACAATAGACAATATGCTGTAGAAAAAAATCCAGGGTAGAGCAGCTGATAAAAAAACCAGCTGGTAAGTTAGCTAAACCAGTCGTCAATTAGATACGGAGGAAATCTTGCGACGTTAAGGATGAAAAAAAAAGGTACACTGTCTTCTGTATGATCGGAAACCACGTTCGAAAAAGCCCATAACATTTTTTTTGGCGGCGAGACTTAAAAAAACCTTTAAGTGGAAATCAATTAAAAGTAAAAACACAAAAATGGTTTGATTTAGAGTTAAAATGGTTTGATTTAGAGTTAAAATGTTTTGATTTAGAGTTAAGGAGTTCTTTCTTCGAGCCCATGATATAACGTTTATTTGTCATTTGGGAGTAATTCAGTAATAAATGACATGGTTCTAGTCCAAATAGTTCGCCCATATACTCGTAGTAACCGTATTAGATAGTTAGACTGAAAACGAAGTTGATGTTACTCACCTGTTAGGTAACCACTTTGATTTGGTGTTGATGTAATGTTTGAATAACCAACCAATCAAGTGACAAACTAACATCAACTTCATTTTCGGTCTACAAACTAATTTTGTACTCAGCATTATGAAAATCACATTGTCCACCATAATTGGCGTGACATGGCCGCTCTCCACCGGTTTATTTTTCTCAAATGCCTATCGCCAAGCAATGTCCCGCAGACGAATTTAGCCAAACACATATTCTTAAAAGGCACAAATTTAATTAATTTGTTCACAAAATTCTAGCTAGATGTTAGTCAGACACTTTTTTGCACCACACTATCTTTTGGATTATTAGTACTATTAATTGTCAAGACACAATTCCAAGTGCAGTGATTCTGCCGTCTGAATTTCCAGATCGTAACGGGTCATGGAATAATCGAGAGTAAAGCATTGCCAATATTCAATACCAAGGTTATCAGTTACCACCACTCATGAATGGCAGTATCTCAAATCTATTTAATTCATACTTAACTGTAATTATTTACGATAAATTAAAATAAAAAGAATCCACTAAAAAGTTTCTTCTTTAATAGCGAATTATAAGCGACATTTAACCTACACGGTGTAACCTTGACAAGAAAAAAACGTGTTTGTTATAGAGTTTTGCGTAACGTCTACAGAATATTCCCGCATCTTGTAGAGCTCACCGCGTTAAAACACATCCCGAATAAAAAACACTTCAAGAAAATATTCGGATTCAACTTAAAATAGTACCGTATTCCGACTTAATCTAGACTTCAATAGTCTTGTCAATATACAAAAGTATTGTCAATACTATAGACTATAAACCGTGAGTAAAGTTGGTATTATTAAAAAAAAATAATAATAATAAAAAAAACAGCATTGATGAAAATTTGTTAGTTTAGTACCCTCCAAAGTAAAATAGGGGACAAGAGGTTAAACATTAGTTGAATCCTCTGTAAGTTTTAAGACCAAAAGATATTTAGTCGAAAAGTTCTTTAGGATAAAGGAATATCGGCACTTTTAGATTTTTACTCCCCTAATAAAAAAACAGAGGTGAGTAACAACCTAAAGAAGGTGTACGGAATGTTCTTCTTTAGACTGTTACTCCCCTTATCAAAACAGAAGTGGGATGTTCTTTTGTTCCAAAGTACATTGGACTAAATATTCTAAAACAACTTAGGGGGGTAACAATGTAAAGAAGTACCGGAATATCACAATTCTAATATATGTATATACCTATATAATATTGTTGGTAAATATCCCTTAGTCTAATTAACTAAGACAAAGGCAAATTTTTTTGTCTAATTAACACATTCTTCTTTGTCTATTACACACAGAGGTAATGTCAAATTATTTGCTATAGAATAGAAGGGTACCAAACAAAAAGAGTGTTTGTTTTAGTTAATGCCTAAATTAATTTAAAATTGAAATTATTATAACCTACAGGGACTAGATAGCATGATAATCCCAGTTGTTAGTATATAAAAAAAAGAAGTTAATATTATACATATCAGGAACTGAGAATTAAAAGCTTAGAGATAACAATATTTCTTTGTCTAATTAACATATTATTTTATCTGTTAAACTTTTGTTAAATTTGCTATGAAACAGAAACCAAACCAAAAGAGTGCATGTTTTAGAAATGCCAAAATTAAAGTTATAAAGAAACTAACATACAATAGATATAATTGCCGTGTATGATGATCCCAGTTGATAGTATGTATGAAATTGAAAATTTCAAAGTTAGTATTATATAATGTAACAGGAATTGATGAATAAAATCAGAAAAAAGATTAACTTGACAAAATCTAATAGTTTTTGTCGTATTTTCTCACATTTGATTAATGAAACGAGAAAAATGTTAATCACATGAATGAAAAAAAAACAACAAACTGGAGTGGAGGGACCGACTGAAGAGAACACGTGCCAAATGATTACTTAACTGAGTTCAATTGATTACTCCTGTGTTTTTCACTTGTTATTTCCCTAGTGCAATCTAACCCGTGTGGTTTCGTCTTTAAGAAAAATGGTAATCTTATTTATTTATTTGGTTATCGTTATAATTAGAATTACAGACAGTAGTAGAGTTAGAGCTTGAGAAAAGGGCAGTGGGAGTAATGATTATAGTTAATTAATTTGTATAAGTAGACAATTAATTACTTTGTGGTGGCTGATTACTGGCGAGCAATCATTCTAATCATAGTAAAACTACACTGTATTTTTACTACTAGATATAAACGGTACTTTTGATGAAAGTATAATAACTATTAGGTCGACACTTGTGTATACTTATTGCATTTTACATTTTCATTTCAGTTTGTTCGAGGTCTGTGGACCTTGTGTAAAGGTTTTAGATTCGTATTCCCCCTTTACCAAAAAATGTAAACCTCCATCGTGTACAATGTTTCTTACTTTAAATAAATCGCGAAAACAAGGAAAAATCGGATTGTACGGGCCATCGAAATTTTTTTTTGAGTTGGACTTCTGCCTGGTTTGTATACAGGAGGGTTGTTTTTCTTCAGAAAATGAGCAGAGCACCGCGAAGCGGCTATTGAAAATTCAAGGGTACACAATATTAAGGTTTTTAATTTAATATTCGGGATTTTATCACCTAACCTCAAAGTGGGGGCACGTACAATCCGAGTTTACCGAAAACAATAATTAATATTAGAATGATAAAAGTAGTTTCGGTTTAAAAAAAAAGAAGAAGAAAAAAAAAAAAAAAACACCCGTACTAAATTTGTTTTTAGATTTCACGTAATCGAACGGAAAACTTAATTCCAAAACTGGAACGAAAAGTAATAATAAATTGATAAGGATATAAAAGTTCGGTACTAGATTAAGCTATTTGCTTGACTTTTATACTGATTTATTTATATTTAACTAGATCTATTCAACTCCGGCGTCAGAATAAATTCTTATACCGATAAAACAAGTCTAAACTAAACGATAAAAATTTCTATTCTACATTACAATTTCTAATAAATTCTAGTCTAAATTACAATTTCTATTTCGTTCGTCAATACTAGATGTTTGTTCGTTTACAGGTAGTAAACGAGTTACCGGTTGTTTACGTGAGCGACTGTAGTAACAGATAGTAAATAATAGTGAGAAACAATACTGCATTGTTTTAATTGTTCCGAAATTTTTATTTAAAAATAGATTAACCTTTTTTCCTGTAGTTTTAGAGAACTATTGTTTATTGAAGGATTTTAAGTAATAACTATTTAAATAACAGTCAAAAATACAACCGGTCGAGGAAAATTAAATATTCCCAAATGTCGGTGTCGATTATTTTCACTTAATTTTTTGGAGATTATGAACTGGCGTAGTAACGGAAAAACACACTTGTTGTACTAAATGTGACGGGTTACCTGATAAAAAGGTTAATCCAAAAGGCGAAGATTGGTTGGGTGAAGGGAAGAGAGACGGCATCAGGAGAAAAACGTGGAATCCATGATGGTTTGGACGCACGGGAGGGCCCTAGCTAGGGCACACAACACTAACAACTCCGGCGTCTATACACAACACTCGGCACTAATACGCACATCTAGAACCGCTCGTCAACTAAAACAAACCATGTCTTTACTTGGAGGTACCGGCCACACGAGTACAAAGCGAGATAACACTAAACACCGGAAAAAACGGGGGCTTGCTATGAATGTGTGCGGAACGAGAAAACCCTGAGGACGTAAAGCTAACGACCCACCCCCAGCTGAGACCGGGCGAACACTGAACTCTTAGCACCGGGTCTAGGGGAGGGGAGGGAAGCCTGCGCACTGCAGCCATCTGTCGGCCGACTCTTCAACTACCTCCATCTCGAACCAAAACACAACGGATCCACCCGAGCCAGGGTCACGGCTAGCGGCTAGGCCTCTACAACATCCAAATACTCCACGCCAATACTAAAAATACACCAGTGGCGCACCATCCATTATTTCCTGGGAGGAGGGGTCTAGAAAACCAGACCGTTAAAAGTAAAAGTCGTTAATGGAGGGGGGGGGGGGGGG
>KZ651178.1:562066-593638 GCA_001010745.2 Gerris buenoi | reverse complement strand
AGGGGGGGGGGGGGCCTGGAAGCGCCCCTCTGGACGTGGCGCCCGGGTCAGCTTGACCCGGTTGACCCGCCTAGGGACGGCCCTAACGACAAGTAGTTAAGTAAAAGTACTTAATACCTAATAACTACTTGGTATCACATAGAGGTAGTAAATAGAGAAGATAGTCAACTTCTCTATTGTACGAGCTGCTAATGTTGGAGTGGGGGAGAACCTTCTCCTTACAGTTTAGAAAAAACAGTAGCGATACCAGGGTGGCAGGGGAAAAGAGCAACTAATACCCGAGTGGATCAATCAAAATGTCACTGATCAAAACTGTTCTCTAACTTGCTACCTTCAGATCGATAGTACAGCGCCTTAGGCCACATGAACATGAGTCATGAGACTACTATAGTTCGGGAATGTAGATATGGGGACAAGTCAGTATATTAGCGGTTGGGGTTCTACCTAATTAGTTCTACTTTTTGACGTATAAAAAATGGAGCAGCTCCATCGAAGCAAGGATGGTACACCCCCCCCCGCATGGACACAGCTGAATAGAGCTGGTATCTGGTATCATATTATATGTATTCAGGTATATGCGCGGTTGTGTGATGCACCTGTAACTAGGCTAAGGTTATGTAACAGGTGGACTTTACTTCTGCATCCGTAAATTCGATGGTTCGATTGTTTTGCAAGGAAATGGTGTTTTACCGGAATATATGATTAGCATAGTGTGGAGGTAAGGTGGCCGTGCAGTTTCATACATCTGCCTGTTGTAACATATTATTATTATCCTCACCGATGACAAGGTAACTTGACCTTGACTCCTACCACAAGATCGTAGTGACATTTCATCTAAACTCTTTTATATTTCTCTTTGCTTGATGGAATATGAATTGTGTGCAGAGAGAACGCATTTAGACGGCAACAACCATTCAACAAGAGGTTGGCTCCAACAAGATGTTTGGTCCCGGTCCCACAAAAGGTTTGATCCAACTTTAGGTTCATCCATTCACTACAAGCCCTCCAACAAGAAGTTTGCGCCAACAAAAGGTTTGCTCCAACAAAAGGTTTGCTCCAACAAGAGGTTTGCGCCAACATGAGGTTTGCACCAACCTCCCAATATTAACCGTCCTTTACATAGTCCCACGGATCATTTGGGAATCGTTGAGGACAGGTATTAAGCGCATGCGCTTACTTTGAGCTGTTATCAAATAATGGTCATGTTGAAACGAGTTTCTCTTTAAACCATGTTAAAAACATTCAAGGGGGACCTATCAGATAGAGAAGTTCCTGTTGACATGTATGACGATTGACAATACTGCGCATGCTGTACAAACCGGTACTTGGTTATGACTGGAAATGCAACGACCCCAAGAGGTGTTGGGAAAGATGAATTTGTAATTAGGACTAACAGTAATTTGTTAAAATTTAAGCAACTGTGTACCGGAATTCAACGATGTTCAATGTCTAAGATTCTAAATTGGATGTATCCGACAGTCCGAAACGACTTCATAGGTATAATTACGAGATTATTTAAAGTCCTTCTTCATCCGTGTGTTTTTGATTAGGGTGAGTAGAACAGCAAAAGGGTCTGTCTAGGAGCAAATTGGGGCCTTACTGAAGATACGTGGTCTTCTTTTAGTAGGAGCAGGTAGGAGACCGTTCTGAAGATACAAGATCTTCTTGTAATAGGCGAAGGTAAGAGGTCATTCTGAAGATACAAGGTCTAGTTATACTATAGGAGCAGGTAGGTCGTACTTAAGTTACAAGGTCTAGTTGTATGGTGAGGTGTTTGAGATGCAGAGCTATTGACCACGGTTCTCATTATCTGCAGCTTCCACCATAATATGAGAGAATTGCTTTATGTTTGCTCTTTGAAGTAGAAGCAGACGAGGTGGCGGGACTGAAAGGGCTGCGTTTAAAGTCCCGCTGTAGAACTTGCCGGCTGTGCCGCGTAGTTAAGCACAAAGCCGTCACCCACTTACACACTTTGATCCCACCCTTCAATACTCAGTATTGATTTTTTCTCTTTCAAAGCACTGGATGGATGGCCTCTATAATTCGATAGCCACCCTCTCGTCCGTCCCACTTCTTTATTACGGCACTGTGGTAGTTTAAATTTCACCTTATAACAGCATTGCCTCTGTTTTTTTGTGGTAACAGCTGTAAGAGTTGTAAAAATCCTCTATTTTTCATTACTCTGTCTTAAAAGGGGAGCTGCGGATCTAGCCTACCACACAGTACACAGTATTCCCATATCCGTTTACTGTTTAACTCTATGCGTATTATTTTTCCCTTTATTTTGATCTTAAACTCAGCATGTTAACAAAATAGTCTGCCAATTAGTGTGCCGCATAGCTTTCTCGCGTTCTCTGATGCCTGAAACGGATATCAACCTTGGAATTTTTTAATTCAAAGACAAAAAAGTGTTCTTCAAAACGATCACGTTGCTACCTTTACCTTCGGCAAGATCGGAAGCAATAATTGCCTATGGCTATAAAACCGCGATAGCGACAGCTAATGCTTAACGAGTAAAATATTGGCTGCGAAAACACGAGTTGTGAACCAGGGGAGTAGCTAGGGGGGAGGGGGGGGGAGGGATTTCAGTGGTAAAATGAATTTCAGAATTACAATGTCTTCTCCTCTTAATGAACTTTTGGAGTCGTTTCTAGTTCCATTTTGAAATGTAATATTCTTCTATTCGTAGGTTTAATGTACGGGACAAATTTGAAATTATAATAGTGTTAAAAATCTTACGAATCTTGTTTGTTATAAAAGACTTCTAAAATTATGGTTCCACAAAATGAAAAGAGAAATCTTAGTTACTTTTTGTATAACAACTGTTCCGATTTAGGGATATTTCTTAAAAGAGTTTTACTAGAAAAAATACTTTAACAAGTACAAGAAAATAAATAGAAGATTTTTGGATGAATTTGGAGAGTCGTTTCGTCAACGGGCAAACTCTAAATTTATTTTCATTTAAATAGATAGTTTTTTTCTATAAAACCATTAAAATCTGTCTCCTTAATTTTCCTTTATCCTTATACCTACTTTACCCTTAAACATACTTTATCCTTATACCTACTTACCCTTAAACATACTTTACTCTTATACCTACTTCACCCTAATACCTACTTTACCTTATACAATATTCTTTCTGTACGACTACTGGTACTGTTGCAGTTTTTATTACCAAGACTAAGTTTTACAGAGTGTCTAACAACTCATTTCCCTTAGTGCTGAGGATCTTTGTCAACGATGATTCTATCCAATTAAATAGTTCTCTTTTATGCATCGTATCTACCAAAATACTAGTATGATTCGACCAGTATGATTCGATCAAATTCAATATTTCTCTTACATGCATCGAATCTACCAAAATACCAGTAACTTTTTGAAACTAGTTAAATAAATCTACCGGTTGTTGGGATCAAAGAGTATTTAGGTTTTTTTTATGGACGTGTGACGGAAGCGACGAGAATTAACGTGGTGTGATTGGCTGATTGAGTGGCGTCTACAAGTGAGCAGTTAGTCGGGTTGATAAGGCAGTGAGTCGGGAGACAGACTGGAAGGAAGGGAGTGTAGTGAGTCGGAAACAGAACACCGTCCTATGAATAGTAAGCAGTTGGTTTCATTCATTCACTCATAGAATGTACTCACAACAGCTAGCTACACATTACTAGTACACCTCACTCTCGACTCACATTTAACTCTTTCCTGTTTCTAAAGTCGAGGCAACGCGACACATAATTTCTAGGTAGCCTTCCTACGGAGGCGAGACACCTTCACACGGAAGCGAGACACCTTCCCAAAGGTGAGATACCTTCTCAGCAAGGCGAGAAACATTTCCCCAGAGTCGAGACACCTTCTCAGCAAGGCGAGAAACATTCCCCCAGAGGCGAGACACCTTCTCAGCAAGTTGAGACACCTCCCTTAAGAAGCGATACAACTTTACACATAATACGTCGGATGTTCAGTGACAAACATCTTATCTTGTGATGGTCTATCAGTTATTATCCATCATTCTGATAAATCTACTTTTCCCCATCGAAGCACACACCCAAAACTTTCCAATCACTTTGGGATTCCACGAAAAGAAGAACGGAACAGTAATCGGCCTATTTAAACCGATTAACAGTGCCTTTACGAAACACTATCACAAGTGGACTTGGAACGGGTTTTATCAATTGCGTATGACCGTGACGATCCCGCGGACGGTACATTGCTTGGTTGGAATAAACCTATTATAATCATTTAAAAAGACGGGTTAACAATTAATCTTTTTTTAAAATTATTTTTGGGTTTTCGAAAAAAAAAATCCATTCTCAATTCTCCATTAAAAACTTCTGATTGTAAAAAAAAAAATTATCATATTTTCTTCATTACCTATGTGTATAGGGTGTTCAAATTCGTGAAAACTTTCAAAATCACCATGTGTAAAAGACCCTTTATATTTTTGATTTGAATCGAAAAATATTATGAAGAAAAGCAGAAGAGTTTTTTTAAAAAAAATTAATACATTTTAGATTATATTCTGATAAATAATTTAACAACAACAAATAGTCCACACTGCATTATACTTCTTAACAAAAGGTTTATGCCGAACGCCTGTTTATTAGCGTTTATGAGCAGACAGGAAAGAATTTGCATATCATTTGATTTGTAACTAATTTATTTCATTTTCTTAAAATGATAATTTTTTTTTTTTAATTTCCATAAAAAATTAATGGTAGTTTACTCTAAGTAAGTTTCATAGTTTGCAAGGGACTGAATTGAATACCCTGTACACAAAATAAAGAACGTGTTATCTTTTTTAAAGGTTTAAGAACAAACATGAGGTATATTATAAACAATTTCTTTTCCAAAAACCCCTCAAAAATCCTCTGGAGTGAAAGGACAACCCCGTGTCATTCATTACATGTGTTTGTATGTTGAATAAGCCCTTTGATGGGTCCAAGTTTTTCATTGGTTGATGCACCTCGAATTATTATTTTATCATTTCGATACGATATTATATACCCTTGATATTAAAATCGGTCCAAGTTATTTGCTTCTACGTTTAATAATAACCACTAGGAATATTGCGAGTGGTCTAGGGATACCAAAGATTATAAATACATGCTCGATTCCAACCAAACTCGGAGGTTTCAATTGAAAATCAAAACCATTTTGATAAATTTCTCAATTTAGGTAAGTGAAGTTTTTGTTGAACTCACCTGATACCCAAGTCATAACATTCGGAATCCCACTAGGGATGAGAGATGATTCAGTCCACTAGATGAGTAATGTTCAATGTTCTCTTTTAAAGTCAGGTATCGACTTCACGTGTCTTAATGGGGAAGTTACACAAAAAGCGACGAAAACTAACTACAATTAAGTTTTTACAAAACAAAAATAAAAAGACCGGATTATAAGTCGGATGTATGGAATGCACGAAATGATTAGTGATTATAAGGGATATATGTAGACAGATTTGATCCACACGATGATAGAGAAGAAGGATTTCCGGAGCTCTCTCATTCCGCCCGGACTCGACCCGAAGATAACATTCCAGGTAGTCTTTTCTCCTATCTCCTACAATATGTTCTACACCACGCTCCAAGCCCAAGACAAAAAACCTTAACAAAACAACACTTGGTAAAAAAAGGTTCCGTTAGGTGCAGTTAAAACAACATTTTCCTATACCTAAACACAAATCCATCGACAACTCAATGGGTTCTTCTCAACCTTTCATCTAGCAACGAGTTGGAGTATAAAACCACGGTATGTCCACATTCTAACCTTCACGCAACAACAATTGTTATTGTTCTTAGCCTCCCAAAAATAGTTTTCTAAACTTAGAAAAAAGTCTAAACTAAAGTACTAATGTCTTCATATCTGTTACAAATTGAAGTTCACTTTATGGTAATTCCAAGATTTTTTAGTGTGAATAGAATATCCATCAAATGTTCAAGTGGTTAAGTGTGAATAATCCATCAAATGTTCAAGTGTTTTATTGTGAATATCCATCAAATGTTCAAGTGTTTTATTGTGAATATCCATCAAATGTTCGTGTTTTATTGTGAATATCCATCAATTATTCAAGTCATTAAGTAGGAATATCATCCATTTAATGTTCAATTGGTTTAGTGGACTTGACAATAGTTTATCAGAGATTTATAAATAATAAATATTTGGTCCGAAATCTCACTATGTGTCATTCCAAAACCCTATTTATTCCTCCAAACAACTCTACGCTGACACAACTACCCCTTTCACTGTCTACAGTAATTTGTATTATCCAAGGCGTACAAAAATAATGTTTTATACATAATGTGGGTAGTCCAAAATCAAACAATTTTATTAATCAGTTGATGGACTGATAATTTGCTGTCATCAATATATATGTATGTATGATATGTATGCATGTTCGGGTCAAATCTTGCAACTAAATTTTAAAGCAGTTATCCTCAACCGATTGAATAGAAATTTTGCATGCATGTTAAGTTTGGATGGCAATTGACAATGCATGGTTAGCTAAGCGAAGTCATTCTAAATCTAATATGACGCGCAGTTCAAGATGGCGATCTAGTTTGCTCAGAAGAATTCGAATAAAAGCTTGTTTCTTAAAATATTTCTTTTTATAATCAACTTGTGCTACTTTGTTTATGATGTGATCATCACAACCAATGGTAATTGCAGGACGAAGATCTCGGCCACTTAACACATCTACCCTATGTGAAACTTGTCTCGCCAACATCGATATATAGACTTTGGTGAGTTGTTATTAAGTTAAGCCCTCAATACCGCGACGCTCATTTAGTTTTATTATGTTTGCTTGTTAAGGCTCTACCGCCCTTTGAGGTTAGGAAAAACAGTAAAATTAAAATTACTCTGGTTCTAAGCAAGATATCAAAAATCTAATCACAGGCTTCATTCCCAATTTTAATTCTGCACAATTTGAGACCTATTTCAACTTCCTATTATAAATAGTACAGACGCCATTTTAATACAACGAGTTTTATCGTTGTATTGAAATGACGCCAGTACTATTCATCATAGGAAGTTGAAATAGGGCTCAAATTGTGCAGAATTAAAATTAGGAATGAAGCCTGTACTTAGATTTTTGATATCTTGCTTTGAACCAGTATAATTTTAATTTTAATGTTTTTCCTAACCTCAAAGGGCGGTAAAGCCTTAATTCACAATGTTGAGACTTGACTACGGATGATGTAGTCACAGGAATTCTTAATAGTAAAGATGTCTGTCTACAGTCGGCTGGCACGTGAGTCGTTATTCTCCATTGACGCATAATTGCAGGTTGCAGATTTTGAAAACTTCGACAAGCCCTCTTATCCACTTGTCCTCGGCTGCTCCCTCGTACATTTCTCGTAGATTAGGGCCATCAAGCACGCAGACTAGCAAGCACTTAAGGACCGACGTAGTTATGAAATAGGGTCGTTCAAAGGGTTAAAGTATTAATATAAAGACTGTCCTTCCGAGAGCGACAAACAACCACTTTAAAAAACTTTTTTCTCCGCTTCGACTTACCGCAATCTAAAGAACCGCTCGAGTTCTATGAATTCAACAGAAACCTTATACATTTTCTACCGGACCAGAAGAACCTTCTTCGATGAAAAATTCACGTAGTTTTTTCCTAAAGATAAAACGAAAATACATCTCGAGACTTTTGGACGAGGATGAAAAGGGTCTGAAAGAGGGCCGAAGGTCCTTCGACCCCTTTATCTGGAACCTTTTGAAAGAGGATCCGGACCTTGGGAGGGGGGACTAAGGACCAAGGACACGGAGACGAGGGAGGGAAGATTAGTGAATGTTTAATAAGATTGGAAGAGATGCGTCTCTTGTCCCGACGAGAATTCATTCAATAGACGAGACGGAGGGGAGGCGGTCGTGGTCGGACCAAAACAAAACAAATCTGGGAAATTAGACCTCTTTAGTTCTATATAAACACCTGCTGAACTCCTGCCTGAAACAACAACAAAACTCTTCGTTTAATATGCGCTAATTAGCAGCGCGCTACTAACCTTACTCAACCATCACCTTCTAAGCTGCAAGATCCTCACTCCATGGTTCCATGGTTACAAAATCGCATAAACAACACTAACTAAGAAACGAACGGGTCGGTAACACAAATCGGAATGATAATAGATTACAATAGATAACAAAAATGATAAGACCATGGCTACCAACCCTTCACGGGAAACCATAGTGAAAACTTGTAATTCGGCGCTAATTTTGGAACACCCTACATAAGAGCAGATGACTGTGTCATCGAAGAAGTGGATGAATATATATACTTGGGGTGCCTAATAAATAGGACTGAGAAAGAAATAGGGCGAAGAATCTCGCTGGGCTGGAGATGCTTTAACAAATACAGAAATCTGTTTAGAGCGAATATAAATATGGATGCTAAGAAAAACTTTTGGATCAAGTGTGTTCTGAGTGTTATACTGTACGGAGTAGAGACCTGGGCTATGTCTGAACAAATAGTTAAGAAGATAAGAGTAGCTCAGAGAATGATGCAAAGAAGTATGCTGGAAATCACAAGGAAGAACAGAAAGTCAAACACCAAGGTAGGAAATATGACAATAATGGAAGATATTGGCTTAACTCTGACAGAGAGGAAGTGGAACTGGGCAGGACACGAATCAAGGACGGTAGGATGACGAAGGAGATGATATCCTGGTATCCTGGAGAATTTGATGCAAAGAATTTTATAAAGGAATAATTATGAACTACAGCGTAAATTGAACTATTAAACAAGTTTTCCTCCAGAAGGGAGGAAACATTAACTTTCCACCCTAGTTTATAGGGAGGAAAGGATCCAATTACAGCCTAGTTGTGAAAATCGTGGCGGAAAGTAAAAATCGTAGTGGAAAGTAACAGTAGAGCCAACTTATTATTCTTAAAAAAAATCAGTGTTGCCTGTTTCGTAACTAATAGCAGTTTTTTTTAACTCAATGACTCGACAGGTTAAAAGCTTTTTTATTAAATATTACAGAGTTTAAATGACACGTACTTTTGATTGCCGTGATACTTGAACTTTTATCGTCATTTTAAAATATCGTATGACTTCATAACTGAGTTTAAACAAAACTTATAGAAAAGAGTCCTTGTAGAAAAGAGGTAGGTTACATCCCATCAGGTTATATTATTGTTTTTGATTTATCGTATTTTAGAGATAAACACAAATAAATTAAATATTATTCAGTTAGTCATTTTGTAGTACATTTTGTGTATTATTAAACATTTGAGTTATAGAGTTATGTATTATTATAATTACATAGTTATTGAAAGTTATCAAGGCCGCCCTTAGGCAGGGGCAATCCATTTTTCTCAATTAACAGATTTTCCACAGTATTAAATGTCAAAAGATTATGAAGCGCGTGAAAAAGTATGTGAAATTATTATAAAGTGCAAGGATGTAGTTGATGAAGGTGTTGCAGCATTGAGCCAGTTGACTTCATATACCAGTCATAACTAAATATCGCTTGTTTTTACCGTTTAAAAGTAATAAACGGAATTGTTCGCGTCTTCCCTATGATACATGGGAATTTACAATAAAAGTTAGTACATGAGAGGTCAGATGGCTGATAAGGTATTTATAAAAAGAAATTTGTCCATTCCATTAATAGAGAAATTTCAAACAAAAGATACATAAAATTAATTTAACAAATCAATAATCTAACTTAATAGTTTAGTTGTAGATTTTCATTTAGTTTTCTATCTAACCTTCTATTTAACCTCTGATTAATACGCAATTATGGTGTGCAATTAAGAATGTGTCTATTTAAAATAGATGTAGCAAAGTCAGTAAGGTTTTAACAGTTTATATAAGTTTAAGTAGCAAACGGAATTGTACGCGACTTCCCTATTCTTTATGATACATGGGAATTTACAATAAAAAGTTAGCATAATGTGAAAAACTCGTTGAACTTGTAAGCTTAAGTCCTTTTCACAAAGTACCAGAGTACTTTTTACAAGAGTACTTTTACCATTCCAACAAAAAGCAAATTGTTTTCGTCGTACAGGACGTTTCCGTTTAAATGTTTGTCGTGGTTTCGGTGGGTAGGTACAACAAGTAAGAAGTGGAGGCAACAGCGGCGCTTCTCTAATTAGGGGTTGTTTTGACGTAGGAATCAGCGGTGCAGACTCCCGCTCCATTCTGATGTAACGCCGACAAAATCAAGAGGAAACGTTGACATTCACTCGACGTACTCGGACCCTTGTTTGAATTAAAAAAGAAAAAAAAAATACATTGAAAGAGAAATATTAGATTTTATGCGAGGGGGGACCCCTAAACACAACTACAGTACAGACTAAGACTAGGGTGAAAAAGGGCGGCGTGGGAACGACAAAAACTAGCCCCTAGGACCCTAGGCACTATAAGTCTCGGCTAAATGCTTAGGGACTTTAGATACACTCCGGTACGGGTAGGGGAGCTTCCATCGGGGTAAACTAAACTAGTGTCACAGACTTAGATACTTAAACTTGGACCTTGTCGACTTATCTTCGGCCGGACATCACCTCAACAATAACTACGTAACTTTAAAATCTTCACAAGTGGTCCTTCATTGTAATTTATTATTATGAATTTGATGGGCTTATTGTTAGACAATAACTGACACTAAGTAGAAACATCAGATGACTCGTGGTATACACATAAAGGGTTCCAAACATGCCTTCATTATATTTTAACAATGGTTTTTTTTCTATTGTCAATAAAGTGGTGAATTTTACTGTTAGAGATTTATTCCCTACTAGCTGGATTTCCGTGCTTCGCAAGAGAGAGTCTGTTATTAAAATATTGATGCGTTTTATTAAAGAAACTTGAAACGAGAAAAAATTCTTTTTTTTAAGCGATAATACCTAGATGCTACATAATTTCCTTATCCCCCCCCCACCCCGTCACTACTTCTATACAACACGAATCTAATATAAGTAGCGAAACTCCCTAATTAGTAGTAATTGCTTCGGACCACTGGAGCCGCATTATTAAATGGTAACTTCCCGCGAAAAGTGAATATTTTTCGTTTCCTACGATCCCCCCCCCTCGTGCCTCAACATAAGTTGTGCACCTCAGCTATACAAACTTCAATGAAGTTGTACAACTCAGCCGTATAAACTTCAATGAAGTTGTACGACTCGGCCGTACAAACTTCAATGAAGTTGTATAACTCATACAGTTTTTTCATCAGTTTTTCATTATACATGAATGATATTAAGATTAAGATTAATGATATTAGGATAATATTATTAAGATAAGATAAGATTAAGATTAATGATATTAGGATAATATTATTAAGATAAGATAATATTAAGATTAAGATGAATGATCTCAATAATATCAAGTATGGGAGCATAATCTTAATCAAATATTACAAATGATAAAAACAAGCAAAAATTAAGTAAGCGACATTTTCTTCCATCACAACTCTTAATAAGGGAATTTAATTATACGTTGGATTAATTTAACAGTTAAAGTCTCTTTACATGTAGTGGTTGTTAAATACTTGTTTATAAAGTTTAATATTGTATAAATGTGAAGATGTTGAGAAGCTCGTATATGCGGGTGTTTTACCTTATCTACCAGCTGTAGTTGGGATGTTAACAATAACTTCGGACTTATACACAGTCCACAAACATTCCAACCATCATAAGGGGAATATGTTAAATTAAATTTGTATAACGGAATAACCCCCGTCCCTGTCCGTTACTATACTTAAACAAAACTTAACGATGCTTGAGCTTCCTTAAAATGCTTCCAGCAGTAGAATTTATTCGTAAACAATCGAGAATAAAGTGCTGAATTAAAACAATATTATAAAGCTAGTCCTCCCTAATCGTTCCAATATAGCATTGATCAACCAGCGGTGTATAAGGGTTCGCTTATGGCTTATGTTCAATTATTATCAATATTATTATATTCTTTATTTCATTTTCATTTTTACAAAACGATAACTGTTACAGTTCTGACAACGAAACGAGAGTCTTCACTATTCTTTATTCTATATTTTCCTAATTTTATATTGGAAAAGAAGGTAAAATTAAGTAAATTAATTTATATACCTATTTAGATAAGTTATTATATCTATTTAAAGACCAACAAATTACAACAAACTTTAATTTTCATTGGAATAAATGTGATTGCCTTAGCTTAGCAATAACAAATAATTTTGAGGCGCGTCTTCGTCTCCGCCGTCGCGTACAGGGCACTACTCGATTATATAAAAGATGATTGGAATGATATTCAACTACTGAGATGATGTTACTCCAATGTTCGCACGATGCTGAAGATAATCTGCTTCAAAATCTTTAATGGACTTGAATGAGATAAGATGCTATATACAAACAGGGATGCCCAAACAACAAAATGATCAACATAATCAAAATCAGCAAAATGATCAACCTAGTCCTCCCTCAACGTTCTTATTACTACATTCACTTACTTTTATTATTACTTCCTTTTTTCATTTTTACAAAACTGTAAAGAATACAATTCAGACAACGAAACGAGAGTTCATTATTCTATACTATAATATTTCTCAATCTCCTTAACCGATGTTTAAAGTACAAAATGTGGTCCACTAATTGTTTTTATAGACGGTATTCTTTAAGGTCGGACACAACTTGGCGTAAAGATAAGGGGATATTTCTATCGTACTTCTAGTTTTGTTTTTGAGCTATGAATTACGAATAACAATAACGAAGTAAATCAAACTATGTAAATTACACATTACACACTCCTATTTAAAACGAAGTAGACCAAACTATGTGAATTGCACCACTACCTCTTGAACTTGAAACGAAGTAAGTAGAATAGTGTATATTGCACCACTAAACGTCCCTTTGTCAAACTTAATGATTGGACTAATCGATTTTATCACATTTTGTTACATAAGTGAGATGTTCCTTTGTCTCAAAATACATTGGACTAAATGTCCCTTTGTCTTATTTGATTGTTAGGCTAACAGATATTGTAACTTTCAATTCCAGAAGTGTGATATTCCTATGGCCATTTGTACATGTACAATTTTACTAAGGATGGAAAGGAATTGCTACAATTTACACTATTTTCCTTACCTCGTTTTGAGAAGTATAGTGGTGCAATTTACACTGTTTTTCTGACTTCTTTAAACAATCATTTTTATTTCTGCTAAAAAAATGATGTAATTTAAATACTATACCCAATAAATCATGGACACGGTCGAACTGGGCCCACGGTCGAAACATTTCTAGGTGGATTACCGTCAACCCTCTAAGGGTCGGAGTTGAATTGGGCCCCTGGCCAGTCGGGCAACAGATGTAATTATTATTTAAACTTACGAATAATCCTACTCAATAACGTAATGTGATCAATATCTGTTTCAACGCAACATTTTATATCAAAATCCAGCGGAAGGATTTTGCTTCCTAATCACAGTTTTATTGATTTTGACTTTGGGGTTAGGGAGTCCTGAGCTGTAGGTATGGTATCCGCTTATATATGTCCGTCATATAGGATTGTGAAAAATTAATAAAAATATTTCGGTGCATAGGTAAAAGTACCACCCATGCAAATATTGTCAATATTTGATAGATATTCTAAGTTCCTCTTGGAACAAAACACCACAATATTCTCGGCTCGTAAATTCAATAACAACATTTCCTCACCCTGAGTCGTTTTAATAGGGATGCTGTCCAAAGTGTCGTGGACGTCTGCGATACATCTAGGGAGAGGTGGCACTTTACTTCTTTTTGCGTAGTTTAGGTTCCTCCGAATGATTGTAGAGGTATGGGCCCAATTCGACACTGCGCCTCCAAACTGACCATGGGGCCAATTCTACCGTCGTTAGGGTCGTAAACCTAACAGACCGTGGGCCCAATTCGACATCACCCTTAATCACGGTGTTCGCAGTTATCGAGTAATTTTATAATAATATTCACTATAATTCAGTAATATTAAATTACTATATATATATTAGGAGTGGATAAAATCATTTGGGTAAAGTCGTCACTGATTAATGGCTTTTTTTACGAAACGAGATGGAATCTAGTGGTAGAGGAGAATGAAAACGCCAGTGCGGCCGTGCTAGGCGAGGGCTGAGACAGGTAAGGCAAGTAGAAATACGAGTGAGTGAGATCTAGCAGCTGGGGTCATCTCTGTCGCTCTAGGCGCTTAATTTAAAGTTCTGCTCAGAGGGTCTGGGACCCAGGCAGGTAGACCAGGTAGTCCCATCTACTCCATCGTATTTAAACCTCCGTCAGACCTACCCGAGTATACAGCTTTACAGGCCATTTAAATTTATAAAATCCGACCGGTTTAAACCCGCGAGAATCTTAAAAACTCCTTTCACGTTTTCCGTTCGCTTTAACCGAACGAAATTCTACGTCCAGGTGCTTCGTACTTTAAGAAATTATAAAGAGTTTTAGATATTTATAAAAATGTTCT
Source organism: Gerris buenoi (assembly GCA_001010745.2). NCBI lineage: Eukaryota > Metazoa > Arthropoda > Insecta > Hemiptera > Gerridae > Gerris > Gerris buenoi. The sequence goes on along the minus strand of KZ651178.1, from coordinate 579,225 downwards.
TGAGTAGTCGGGGAAAATGCTCACACCGGTACATATTTCCACGCTTCTCAGCTCACTTTTTAATTACTTCGATTTTCAATGATTTCAATTACATATTATACTCAAAGGATTAAAAAAAAAAAAAAAAACAGAAGTAATTTTATAGTCCAGGAGATAGCGTGCAAAAGATTGTCTGACTAACATCAAGCTATAAATTTGTGTGTAAGTTAATCTTTTGGTGCCTTTCGTCTGCGGTACATAGCTTGGCCTTGGCAATAATAGGCATTTGATTTGAAAAAAAAAAACAAACCGGTGGAGAGCGGCCATGACCCGCCCTTTTTGGTGGACAATGTGATTTTCATGATCCTGAGCAAGAAATTAGTTAGTTTAGAAGACCAAAAATCAAATATACGTAGTTTGTCACTTAATAGGTTGGCCTCTTTGATTTGGAGTAATATTTAACTAACTATCCTATTAAGTGACAAACTATTATCAACTTGATTTTTGGTTTACTAATTAAGTTTGTTCTCGCAGTATCATGAAAATCACATTGTCCTCCACAATTGACAGGTCATGGCCACTCTTCAGCGTGTTTTTTTTCCCCCCCCAAATGCCTATTGCCAAGCTACGTCCTGTAGACGAACTTAGCCGACCACAGATTCTTAAAGGCCACCAAAATATTAACTTGTACACAAAATTCTAGCTTGATAATAGTTAGACACTTCTTTGCACGCTATCTCCTGAACTGTTACCTTTATCAAATCATTAAAGGATTGTAATGGGCTTAATTTTATATTTAAAAATAAAAATAAGAAATTGTAGAAAATTAACATAGATTGTCTATTAAGAGAAGTTATTATATCTATTTGAAGACCAACAAATCAAAACAAATATTTATTTTTATTGGAATAAATGTGGTTTCCTTGGCTTAGAAATGACAAATAATTTCCAAGTCCCTCAACGTCGCCGCCGTCGGGACACTACTCGATTATATAAATGATAGGAATGATATGAACTACCGAGATGACAGTACTCCAACTGTTCCAAAGCTGATGATATTCTGCTTCAAAATCTCTTATGTATTAGATAAGATACTAATACTAGTATTCTAATAATAATTTAACTATCCAATTTCCTTTATTATCATTATTATTATTTTNTTTTTTTTTTTTTTACTGTTCAGATTACAAGGAAAGATTTTAAAATTACATTACTTCTATACGTAATTATGTCATTCAAAAAAATGGCAGATGCAAAAAAAAAAGTACTTTGTAGCACTTACAGTCATTTTGACTACTGCTTAGAAAATCACCAAAAAATATCACCTGTAACAAACAAACATAAATATTAACAACTGAGTAAAAACACTTTAGTATGAATTAACAAATATTTAACAAATATTAACATTAAAATATAGTGGGATAGAAGGGAATGAATCGGCAGATCGACTGGCTAGGCAAGGTTCCAGTGTAATTCCTTCTGTCCCGGAACCAGTGGTAGGATATCTCGCTGCGTTGTGAGGACCGTTTTAAACAAGTCTTTGTTAAGAGATTTTCAAAGAACCTGGGAAAATGCTCCCAGAATGACACAGTCCAAGTTGTTTATTTCAGGACCTTCTCACAAAGTTACTAAAACACTATTGGCCCTTAACAGGGGCACTTGCCATCTTATGACTGTATTTATAACCGGTCACTGTCGTCTCAACAGACACTTGCAGCTGCTAGGCTTGGTCGAAAGTCCCACCTGTGTGTGTAGAGAGGAAGATGAAACTCCTATCACGAAGCTGAAAGCTTATCACGTGACTCCCAAATAACTTGGGTCACGCAGCATCAGATAAATAAGACCCGATTTGTCCTAATTTTCTAATAAGTTTTCAGGTTACTGTGATCATTCGGTATGTAAAAGTAACAACAGTTGACAATGTACCGATGCCATGCGTGTGTTTGCACTATTGTAGGATGCACAACAAGTTATATATTATATTTAAAACCTAATCCTCAGCAGCTTTGATTTGATACCTCGCTCAAAAATTTAAAAAAAAAAATTGAGTTTACCAATTTTTTTTGCGAATTTCGCTTGCGCATATTAAATTTTTATTTTTTCTATGTGCGGGTCAAAAAGTTACTCCAGTATTCCAAATTTCAACTTTTAGGCTTAAACCGTTCGGGAGATATGAACCAAAGAGTGACGGACGGACAGACACATTAACCTCGGCATAAGTTTCGAGAAGGATCTACATGAAACATCTAAAAATAATCCACTATAATCGACACCAGAGCGCACTAACTCATTGTTAAATGAAGAAAACTAAACCGTATCGATTTAGTTTAATCAGTGACCAAGAACAGCGCTGGTATCACATATAATTTAACTAAATGAAGATTTAAATCAAATTATAATTATTATTAACAAGGGGAGACAGACTCTCATTGTTAATAATAAATAATAATAATAATTTGATTTAAATTAAAATTTAAACTGCTACCTACAACTTAAAAATGAAATTTCTAAATGAAGATGTTTATAACAATATACACTCGATATAACACCTTGATATTTTTCCACTAATGTTACAGTGCCACTCTTCAGGTACCGTTTGTTAAAACAGCCGAAGCTAGTTGAGGGAGAAGTGTATAAAGAAGAATTACTCGAGTAGGTGAGTTTGTAGAAGGTGGTACAAGGTGTAGGATGTAATAATAAGCCAAGAAGTAAATGACCGCGGTGTAGTTGACCCAGGTCAGGATTCACTACACTTCTTTCTGCTTCTTGCTTTACGTTCTACACTTTTATACCTCCTAAAGGTGGGTTCACAACTAGCGGATCTCTACGCCACCTGATTCATCTATGGTCTTCTTCTAGCGGATCCGAAAAAAAGATGGTTCCAAACCATCTATTTCGCGGAACAACTTCACGACCTGTATGAAACCTTCACTTCAAGTCCTTTTCTAATTGTTTATGTCTATATTTTTATTGTTTATGTATTTATTTCAAAACTATTCTTTATAAAAATAATGATTGTATAGTATTAAATACAATGTTAAATATGTATATATATTTCTAATTACTATGATCATCGTTCATTTTCGCTTTTCATCTACGGAAGAGAATCCGTTGTGATATTTTTGGAGCCACATTAAATAAAAAATGTAAGTGCTTTAAAGATGACTTCTAAAGATACCAATGACGAAGATCAATCAAAAGAAACCAAAGAAATCAATGAAAGGTCATTACTTAGTAAAGTAAATGCATTTACTTGCCCGCAAATTATGTTTGATGCAAAGAATTTTATAAAGAAATAATCATAAACTACAGCGTTATTTCAACTGTTAAACAAGTAAGGCGCGCTTCACGTAAGTACGCGAGGCGATAATCGCCGGTTTGTGTACGATGAAGTTAAAATTATTAAATTTTCCTTTGTCCCCAGCCATATTGTCCGCCATCTAGAAAATATGAAGTGTGAAATTTTAATAGTTTCATATTCTTTTTCTACACTTTAAGACATTTAAATTGATGTATAACATGCCATGGTAACTGAAGACTTTTTTTTTTCACCCGTCACATTGGCCTCCAAAATTTGTCCAGTTGTCTAAAATGCGGAGATGTACCTGTGTGCCAAATTTCATGTTTCTAGCTATAGTATTTTATGAATTGAAACAAGCCAACGGACAGACCGACAGACAGAGCCGTTATATAATGTTTCTTTTTTACTTTGTACCGAAACCTTAAAAAGTTAATTGTTAAATCAGGAGAATACTTAGAGATCCACTAGTAGCGAGCTGTCAACTCACTTTTATAAACCCACAGAATCTCGTTCAACAGTAACCACTGCTCCAGTGTGCACTGGAATCGTGTTAATTTAATAAAGACAATTTGATTGAATCTTACGAATAGTTCAACGATTGAATGATTGTTTTGACTGAGATTTCGTGGTACCACTTCATAATTAAGACTAGATTAAACCAAAGTACCAACACAAATACGTAACACAAAGCAACACAAGCAAGAACCTAACACAACAATATTTTGTGTGTGCCATTTTTTTTAGTTTCCCGTACTGTCAACGCACTAACAAACTGTAGGTTTTATTTAAGCCGTGTCCAGACTTCCAAACGAACCGAGCATTGGTCTCTGCGTATACCCACTCCGAGATGCGCAGGCGCACAATTGGGTATGCTCAGAGACCTGCTCGTTTCCTCTGTTCGGTTCGACAGACTGGAAACGGCTTTACTACAGCCAAATAACCATAAAGTAACACACAAGTAACCAGTAAGTAAAGTATGCATGCGTAACCAAATAATATACTGACACTCCATTATTATTTCAATTTAGTCGACTGATTGTAATAATAATATTAATCAAATTATGAATATAAAATGTAAGAGAAGTGAGAAAATACATAAAGAAACGCAGGTTGGGATGGGATAAGATCCCGGAACCCTAGGTTTACGTGTCTTCTTGTTTCGTAATTCGTAACAATACTAATCGTAACCATACTAATCGAAATCAAACTAATCGTGGTACATAATACTAATCGTATCAATACTAACCACTAACCGTAACCATACTAATCCTAACAAACAAACAACAAAAACAATACTAACCAACAACATCGACAACAAGAATACTAATCGCAACTATACTAATCGTAAGAATACTTATCTTAACCATACTAATCGTAATAATATTAATCGTAACAATACTGATCGTAACTCATAAATAGAGTATTTTCTATGTATTTATATATTGAATGAAGGTTTCCTCTTTTATTCCTGATTGGTTGGCTCGTCTTCCACAAGTATTGGCGTGGATTCAAGGCGAAGTACACCATAAAGTCAGGTCGTTCAGGCCATTTCGTGTTGTGTGCTCGGGGGCAAAGCCTCGTGGTAGATAATACACAGGGGGAGGCCAAGGATGCTCCCCTCTACTTGAGAACATTGACCCTGGTCAGTTCCCTCGCAACACACTGGTCCCGTCCCATACTGCATACTGCATAGTGCAACCAACCCCGCCAAGGACATCCTCCATTCTACAAAATACCATCCACTCATAGTTCCACCAGTCTTTGGAAAACAAAGAGATACAAGTATAGAAAAACAAACGTAGAAGCCGCATAACGTGATCACTTGGGTACCAAGACAAAGTGATAAAATTAACAAACTGCGATAATTACAAGCAAAAGGCACCACCGGAGGAAGTAAAATTTAATAAAACACAAAATTATAAACAAAGCTGTGTTTATTACGAATTACGAACACTGAGTAATGTGATGACAACTGACGACACATTAGAAAAAAAATCGGTCCAAGACAACTCAGACAAACTTTCTCATATACGAGTTCATAAAAATGTTGTCAAATTATTAATCATAAAAAAATAACTTCACCTCGGCGGGGAATCGAACCCGGAATATCTCTGTCCACCTTTAAAGCTTTATTTTTCAGGAACTAGATTTTTCCCGGGAAAACGGCTCATATCGTTAGATTCGTATTTAAATGGACTACTTTTTATAATTTTTTAATCAAAATAATCGTTGGACTTTTTTGTTAGAGTTTTTTGGGGGGTAGTGCCCTCTAAAATTGGAGCTACAACTCATTTTTCGATTTCCCATCGGGTATGATTTTTATGAATATGTATGCCGAATTTCGTCAAAATCGGCCTAGTAGTTTATAGGAGGTATACTTGGTGCACCATCCTTATTTTATGAGATCCTTGAGGCGAGGTTTACTTTCTGAGAAAAAATGATATTCACTAAAACATCAGCGCCACAGCTCTAGTCGTTTTTCTCCAGAATGATAAAAATAATCCAACGATCTCGACTTTATTATCATAATAAAACGAAATATTGATAACAATAAATGAACAATGAACATTTTTGAATGAATTGGTACTGTCCCTCGTTTTCCTTAGCTCTAAGGAAGAACATATGAATCACAGATGTGCGCTGCTTCCGTTTCCTTGGTACAATCTGCCGCTAGCTTGTCTCAAATTCAACGAAACAAAAAAGGTACAGGTGAGAACTTTCTTTCACACTGTTGATATGGCAAAGTAACTAAAAGCATGAAAAATAATTTTTTGTTAAGGAGGGTTCTGAAAGTTAACACCCCCCTGAGGGCAGGATTTACATTGAGCGTTCTGTTTCATCCCCTAAGGTATAAGGTATAATAAAGAACAAGGGTGTGCCGCCCCTTCGTATCCGGGCATCGTCCTTGCGATAGCGGACTAAAATGGGGCGTTCAATGCTTCTTCCTTTCTTTACCTTAAACGAAAATTTCTCCCTTTTAAAATTTAGCTCTGCGTCGCGGTCGTTCGTAATTTACAAGTTTTTCCTCAAAATTGTGAAGTTTTGTCGAAATTTAATGTAATAATTTTCTTATTAATATTGATTAGTAGTGTTGTATTACTCTCAATCGATATTTTAGTTTCAAAAAGAAACTTCTTCAATGGCCTATTGGGTAGCAGCATAAACTAAGGCAACGCGTGGCTCTAAAGGTCCCCATACACGGTCAAAATGTTTGCGCAAAAATTTTGACTGTGTATGGGGACTGTTTGGTGTTTGTGCAAACATGATATTTAAACAAATTTGCCTGACATCAGGCGCAAACATTTTGCGGCCTTAACATTGAAGCGAGCGTATAGTAATAAATATGTATTGAATATGAATGAATAGATAATCATGAATCATGATGAGTGATGAGTTGATAGTTAAAGGTTATAACAGTAGTACAGAGGCTAGTAGTAGGTAACCACCCTGCATTCTAACTATTCCACTAACCACACTTTATCTCCTTTTCAACTATGTATTATAAAATGTATCACATCACCACGCAAAAATTTCTGCTTGTATCAAAAATTTGAAATTTTACATGCCTGTTTCAATTGTACTTTAGACGATCTATATGAAGTTTTATTTAAGAAGTTACGTTAGTATGTAAGATATCGGTAAAAAGGTTGTTTTCTCTATTTTAAACGTTTAGGTTTCGCTTTAATAGTTTTAGCGATCTTTATTATTTCATAGCGGTGTCGCTGATGGTTTCACTAAAATGTTACTAAATGTTAATTGAAATAATTAATATAAAAAAAAAACATTTTACAAAACTGGTCTTATTATCGATTTTTTTTTTCTGTATTCTTCACCTGTGTTGTTACTATGTGCAAAATTTGTTATTTAAAAAAATTATTATTTTGGTTTCTGTATTCTTCACCTTAGTTGATTCTATGTGCAAAATTTGGATAAGATTGAATGACGGGAAGTGGTTCAATATTGGGGTAATAGGTGTGCGATGAAACTTACAAAGCAAAGTAATATAAGGCCAGTAATAATAAAAAATGTTCGTCTCATCGAATGGGCGATAATAGAAATTGTTTCCGTCCTAAAATTCAAATTTTAAATTTGAACCTCTCGTTTACGCTAGCATTGCGCGCGAACTCGCGGACAGATCTCGCTGTCCAACGAACGTAACCTGAGCATTAGTAAAAGGGGCATGTATACGGTATACGTATACCAAATTTCAACTAAGTCGGTCAACTTTTACTCATGTTATCAGACACGTAAACGTTACACAGACAGAAAGACAAGATGCTTTCGTTGAGTGTAAGAAACTCGCTTCAATAAAAACTTTTAATTTCTCATCAATTTAATTCAGTGTGATATTTAAACCCCTCCTTGGGTCATTATCAAGCTTTTCCTAAATCCATGAATAACTCAACAAATAATATATTCTATAGTTATTTTCTATCTCCTAATCATTAATATCAATTTCTTCAAATGCGTGCTCACACATCATTGATAATAATAATCTCTTTATTGTCACAACTATTAATGTTATTTTTATTTAAATAATATATACTATTAATTCTTTTCTCGAGAGAAAAAAAGTGCAATTAAAATTTTATAAAAAGTACCTATCTTAATGTCATTAAAGTATGATACTTGATACATGAAGGGTCTAGGGAAAAAAGGGTTTATGTCATATTTTGATGGATTTCGAGATTATAGCGCCATCTGTTAGGCATCCAAGAGTACTACACAATGGTTTATCAAGTTTGACTAAAAATAACCCGAGTCTATCTATAGTATTCAAATATAACTTTAAACTTGTTAAAAGTTTATTTATATACTTTTTTATGTATATACTTTTTAAAGTAAATTAGTTTTTACTCTCCTGAAAAATTAAATTTGATGGACATGTACCCTTTTCCCCTGAACTGTTCACATGAAAACATAACTTTTCCTACGCATAGGTGAGAAAAAGTAAAAAAATCATGTGGGACGAACCTCTTCTTAACATAATTCATGATAATAACGAGGTATGGGGCCATAACAATTCTTCAATAATTATAAATCTAAAAACATCACCCAAAAAAAAGTTTAAGCAACTGTATAGATTTGTTTAGATAACTAAGTTAAAAGTAATATCAGTGTTAAATTTAATGTTGTCAATTTGAAATTGATCGTCTAAAGGCCCGGACACACAGAAAGCGACGCTATGCGAGCTAGGCTAGCGTAGCGTCGCGTTCTGTGTGGCCACCTCCATTAATTATTATAGAATGGAAATTTTCAAATATAGCTAGCATAGCTAGCTCGCGTAGCGTCGCTTTCTGTGTGTCCGGGCCTTTATGACCGCTTAAGAGGTCCTTTAAGTATTGAATCGTCTTTAGTTGGATTCGCTGTTTCTGTTTGTTTTCTTTCATCCCTTTTAATTATTCGTTGTTAAATATTGTTGACTTATTGTTAAAAGGGATGTTAGGGAGATGAAGAAATGACATGATCCTTTCTCTCCCTCGTTTGATTACCCCCCTAGAATCCACTCTCATCAATTATCGAGTGATCTCCAGGGAATCCGGTATTTCTCTGTCTCTCCAGTCCTTCAGATAATGCTTTGGTTTGCCCTCTTCCGGCAGCTACGGAAATCGGTCATTTCACACTGCTCCACATTTATGGGATGGGCTTACCCAAGTCATCGCCCGTGCCCTTACACACTCGAATTCATAAGCCAGCACATATGGTTGAAGCGAGATTCCTTATACATCGGAAAATTAAATTCAACGACTGTAAAACAGTGGCGGCGCCAGGGCCGGGCGAACCGGGCGACCGCCCAGGGCCCCGCGCTTCGGGGGGGCCCCGCGGCAGGTCCCCTTCACTGATTTTTCGGATTTATTTTTATTTTTTTACTTTCGAATTACAAAATTAAAATCTGTGACAAAGTATTATTTGTTAATTAGTTAATTAATACAAAAAATATAATATAGTAAAACCTTACTAAAACGGACCCTGTATAACACGAAAACCAGCCTTAACGGGAGAAAATACGGTAACCTGTGTCACGAAAAGATTATAGACAGGCAAATTAGGGTGAACTCTGTGAGACAAACGCGGTGTTATTTTGTGTTGTATTCTTGTTCGAAATAAAACCAGGGTGTGAGCTAAGGATGATAAAGGGGATGAAAAGGCATATCTAGAAATGTGTGAGTTTATGAGAATTATAAAATAAGTGTAAGAGTATACTATATAGTAGGGGGATATACTGACACGAATCATTCATATATAATATTATATATAGTGTGTCCCCGGATGGGGTTGCCAATAGGTGTAAATTACAAAAANATCCCCGGCCCCCCGCGAGGGGGCCCGGCCCCGCAAAATTTAAATCGAAGACTAAAAAATTTTTTGTTCTTCGGAACGATCACAGAGCTTCCTTTACCTTACGTAAGCTCGGAAGCAAAATCTAACAATTGTGACAGATTTAAATAATAAGGGAAAATTAAAATAATAGGACTCGAGGAAGCAGGAAGTTATGGGCCACACTAATTGGTGTCTATTATTTAATCTGTTAATTTTTATTTTTTTACACGGATAAAAGTATAAATTTAACAATATTTAAATATGAGCAGACGGTTGAAATTAATATGGGGCCATCTGTGGGCTACTTTTGACAAAGCACTAAAATTTCTTAAAAATAGGAAGAGTACTTTTGAAGATCTTTTTAAAGATAATAAAAAAAAAGTTTGTCCGCATGTGGAAAAGAAACCAATGGGCGAAGACTTAAAAGTTAATATGGGACGTGACAATGGACTAATTACTACATTCCTTCCAAATATAATAAAATCCGAATTTTTTAATAAATAAAATCCCCGGATTTGTTGTTAAGATTCGGTGGTTTACAAAAATGTGGACATAGAAGAGACCAAAACCAAATGGTCCCCTGACATACAAAACGGATTTCAGTCTTAAAATTGTTGAATTGTTGAATGCTCTGACAAAACCAAGTACTGGTTTGTATGACATGCGCTTTATGACAATCTATAAACATATCAACAGGAAGGTTCCCTAACTGTTAGGTTTCCTATAATGTTTTTAAAACGGTGCGAAGTATCCGTTCCAACGTGAACGTGACATGATTTGATTACAGTACAATGTTAATGTTAGCGCATGTGTATGGAACCTGTCCTAAACGATTCCCGAACGATCCGCGAATCGATACAAAGGACGGTATAAATAGGGGGTTGGAACAAACGAAATAACGTTATTAGCTCAGAGGAAATAAACGTATTTAAGACGTGCCGACAGAAAACATCAGATTAATTTACTAATTAATTAAAATAAGATAATCAGCAGAGTCGCTCAGTATAAAAATAAAAGAAAATATTAATAACAAAAAAAAGATAATTTTAATGTACGTCTTTCTTTAAATATATATATAATATGAAAATATAATTGAAACAGCAGGTGAGAAGAACTGAAGGGAATTCGAACTATAACCAGCTGCTCAACTTGCGCCAATTTCGGAATTAACCTTAATACATTCAGCAAATAAACAATAATAAAACACAAATTAATAACTTTTAACGTTTATTTTTTAGTACGTGTTGGTATATATGTGAACATATTTATAAAAATAATGTAGTGAAACAACTTTTAAAGCAGTAATTGGTTTTTTCAGATCAAATAATATATTGGCAATAAGTAAAGAATGATAGAGGAAGTCCGAAGTCAGAGATCGGTTTAAGGCGAACAGCTGCGCAGTAACACTAACACTAAGGTGTTTCCCATCTTGTCAGCCAATATAAAAACACAACTATGTTGTTTAACAAGTAATGGCCAGGTGAAGCGGCTCTCTACAAACCCATATAAATATAAATATTATTAATTTATAACTTTATAGAGCTCTGGGTAATTTAGAAAAATATTTTGCACTCTGGTTCATCACAATATATAATACAGAGTAACATGGCGTACCACATCATTTATCTAAACATCGTGCTATTCGTCAAACAAATTAAATTTTTCCTATGAAAATTATATTACTAATTATATAGATTTTAAATTATGTGTGTTAAATATTATGTCCGGATCAATTTATAAGAGGCAGTTCCCGCATGACAGAAAGTAGAATTTATTTTTTAGCTATGTCTTGTAAAAGCTTTTTTTAAAGACATTTTTGGTTGTTAGTGTTTGCTCCATTATCCGTTTTTTCTTTGATTTTATTCTTTGTTTTTGTTGGAGGTGGTTAATATTTCTTCGGGTTTTAATTCCGACAAAATTTAAAGGTATTTAAATAAAAAAGTATGCTTTCTAAACTCGTTATTTTTCTAACCGGTAATAATAAGAGATAGTTTGAAGTTCGAGATAGATCGTCTTACATGATAAATTTACCTGTTGGATTGTCTTAAGCCTCGTCCTCACTGCCGAACCGAACACAGGAGCCGAGCATCAGTCTCTGCGCATGCCCAGTTTAAATAGCGCCTGCGCTTCTCTGACTGAGTATGTGCAGAGACCAAAGCTCGGCTCGTTTCCTCTGTTCGGTTCGGCAGTGTGGACGAGGCTTATAAATGCTTAATCACGTTTATTCTGTTATCAATTAAACAAATTGTGATTTACTCATATATGCCAAACAAATGGAAAAAAAGATAATGCAACAAGAAAAATCACACTTATCTGGAAATAAAGATAAAAAATTACGTTTGTCTTGGAATAGAAAAAAAACAACTTTACCACAGATAAATACAACATTGCGGATATATATCATTGAGTGATGATGAATTACAAACAAACCTGAAATATCATTTCCTGTAAGTTATCGTTATCAACTATCAACAAAAATAATTAACGTGAACTAATAAACAAATCCCTATCTACCAGGTCTAGCAAGACCAGGTTTTGACAGTTTTAAGATGTGTTAAGTAGGTCGCAGGCATTCGTCGCTCCCAACCGCACTGTCACTCTCCTCCCACCACAAGACTGTCACTCCCCCCCCCCCAACACTGTCACTCCGACTCCTCCCGTACAGCTTATCATTATTAAGACATAATGTATACGATTGTTTGGACATAATAGTACCTAATAAGTTAACCCTGTTACACGTTATTGCTTTTAAGCATTTAAATATAAATGTAACGACAAAATTATCTTAGACTTAGATAAACAAGTTTAGATTGAAAGGTTTTGATTTATTTAACTTTAAACCCTTAATTTTAATCAACAAACTTATTCTTTATCTTTTACACTCTTTTATATAACTCCACTTTGTCTGCAATATATTTTAATCTGAATTTGACCCTTTTCCCGACTACCTAGAGAGCCGAAACATGCACAGATTATGTATTTCCCATGTTAATACAATAACCAGTCATTAATTTTACAAAATCGTTTGTATTACCTAACCGTGAAAAAAGGGTAAAGTTCTAGGACCCTCTCCCAAAATAGTCAGCCTATCAAAGTATCGATATCTACTTTTTGGCAAGACTCCTCTTTTTTTAATTCCCGGAGGCTTTTACACCCTAAGACGCAGGCCACTTAGGTGGGCCCATAGAACAAACCCGGGCTAGGGACCGAAATCTTCACCCTCGTGTGAAAATATGGTCGTCAACCATGACTCCTCTCCCATCATGGTTTTCAGGCCGAAACCTGGCAGCTCTACTCTATTGAGGAGCTTCCCATTTGTTTAAAAAACAATGCTGGGAGGACATTAAGCGGGGGGCCGGTCCGGGAATGGAACCCAGAGCTGTGATCAGAAGCGGTAACCCATCCATCTTCTGACCCTGCTCGAGGCTGCTTAACTCGAAGGCAAGCGCTCCAGCCTCCGAGGTTATATACAGGCCCCTGTATATAGGTATTCTGAAAGTTAATTATAATTTTGATGATAATTGAGAGAGTCAGTAACAAAAATGCAAACTTTAAATCTCTCCCCTGTTGTAAAGAGTGGATATTAAGGGCTACTTGTTTTACAGTGTCCTCAGCTTCTTGGGCTTAATCTATTTTTCAAATTTTTAAGACGCTTAAATATTTTTTTAAAATGTTACACGTAATTGAACAAAGAATTGAAGAACAATACAATGTCAATACATAGACGCAGAATGCAAACAAACAAGTAATTACTGATGTAGTTTCTAAAATTCAGTATAGAAGCTCTAATAAAAAAAATGAACATGTGTACCAAATTTCAACTAACTCAGTAATCTTTCACTCAAGTTATCGTCATCGGTAGATTTCGTGACGGTGATTTTGTGACGGTGATTTAGGTAGTTTTTTTTAGGATTCACTCCCGGGCTCCAGAACGTACCATAAGGAACTTCGTTACAATAACAACAGTTCTAGGCGTGTAGTTTCTCTGTTCGTCAGCGAAAAAATTGTCTTCTATCTATCTTCAGCTAATTATATTTATGAAGAAGTTACGTAAAAGTCAGCCTGTTTAAATTTACCGATTTCGTGAGTCTTTTAAATAAAACAAGATCAATATTAATCAGATTATGTGGCACCTTGGTCTACTAAAATGGGTGTTAATATATTAAGAGATAACATATCTACACATAATATTATGATTATGATTACAAGATGATTACAAAGCATGTTGAGAAGGAAAGGAAAAGTAGGGAGGCACGTGGCCCTCAACTTAATTAACCAATATATCATGGATCCAAGTGTAGCTTCCAGCTCCCACACCGTGGGGGAAACTTCTAGTTCCTTCGCTTCCCGCTGTAGCACCACCGTCGCCTCTACTCCCCTTCCCCTAGAACTACTCTCCCACATTTATAACCTTTTAGAAAATATTTACGTTGTAGAACAGTTTAAAATTTGAAATGGGGGATACTATTTTTAAGTTTTAATAAAGAATTTGATTTTTCTTTAAGGTCGATTAGGCCTGCCCAAAGCACAATACAACTTTAATGGATGATACAGTACAGAGTTTTTGTAAAACTAAAACCGTATAATTGGCAATAGGAACCGTCTAAAGGTCACTTCATTTAAGTAGAACACCTTTTTATCCGAGGATGATGGGTAAACACCAGACGGGATTCGAACCCGGCACCTCATGTTGCCAAAGCTCGAATGATAGGAATGATCTAGGGATAGTAGCTCATTACTCAAGCCAACACCTTGCTGTTGCAGAGTTTAATTGGCGGATTCACACGTACGGTCTCGCGATCCGGTCCGATCAGGATCCTTTTCCAAGTCTTTAAAATGGACACTTAGGGATCATGGCCTGACCGGACTGTCAGTGTCAGACTGTGTGTGTATGATCGTAGGTATGTATTCACCTTTAAATTTACATCCCTCAGAAGTCAACGGCACTCATTTAATTGATCACCTATAAACAGTTATGCATGGTGTGTAATGGAATGGGTAATTCTACCTAGACAGGTAATGGTAGGCACCACCTAGGTGGGTGTGTAGGTATTTGAGATAGCATGCATACTCGGAGAATGGTCGCTATTAACTTAACAAATAAATATTGACAAGGAAACAATAGAATTGTGTCTCAATGCAAAACGAATTCTGATTATATTTCGGACTCCTTAACGGATATATTAAGGTAAACAAAGTTTTAATAAAATATAAGGTGACTAGGTGACGGGTTACGTCATCTAAGAGAGCCAGCGTGAACGTGTGGGTTACACTACGTCTGCTCGACCATCACTGAATCACGAGAGGAACGAGATGGGGTTCGATTCCTCGCCGTGACGCTCTGATTTATATGGCTCACTATTGATTACATCATACTCGCTTCGGCGGTACATTGTACAAATGTATGATGAGTAAAGTGGCTGGAACTCTCCACCACGGGTAAAAAAAGGGGCGTAAAAAGGGCCTAAAATATGGCCCATTTGCAAGGTTCGAACAAGTGGTTCGTCCTACCCGTTCTAGAAGGAAGTACTAGACTACTACTACTAGGCAAACCATTTTATTGGACAGTGTTTACGCACCTGAATATTAGATGGGAACATAAAATAATTAGATTGCTCATTACTTATTCTTGGTTAATGTTGGAACAAGAAATTGTTGATTTCCTTTATGAACCTCGCAATCACGAAGAAGAATAAAACGGAAGGGAAAAGATAGGGAGAGAATCATTAAAGCGATTGAATGTTTTCCGATAAGATTGCTGGAGTGGTCTTAGAACCTTATTGTCGCGGAGGAAATCATGAAACATGGCTGTAGGTCTTTGTGAACTAACACCTTGTTGTTCGTGTGCCTATATGCTGGTGTAGGTCTGATGCTAAGGTGGCCCATAAGGCGACGTGTTACGTCATCTAAATGGGTAATGGGGAAACATCACCTAGGTGGTTAATGGGTAACACCACCTAGGTAGGTAATGGGTATCATCACTTATAGGTGGATAACGAAGTAAATGTTTGCCACGTGGCACCTAATTACTTGGTTACCTACCTATAAGTGGGTAAACAAGTAAATGGTACCGTGTTATACTCATCAACTTAAACTACCATTAATAGATAGACTTATAAGTACCATTAATATAATTTAATTATTTATAACAAACACAAAATTACAAAGCAAAAGAAAGGGACTTAATAAAGAGGAGTGTTAGTGGCAACATGTCACATTGTACAAAGGCTTGTTCTGTTTGTTGACTCTTTTGTCACTATATTAGTCCGGTTTCTAAGTGGTTGTTTTTAATTAGGACCGGAAGCCAAGTGGGAACCGGTTTGAAATACGAGTTGGAATTATTTAGCCCCGTGGCTTCCACCTTGTTGTGGAATTAATTATTCAGTTTTGTGCCGGGTGCACTAAAGACCCCCGGCCTTTACGCCTTTCCACTACATTTTGCAAATTAGAAACAAAATAAATAAATATTTTATTCGGTTTTGACAACAAACACGACACAGGGACTGTTTGGAAAATTAAACCTGGCATTTCATTTTATTTACCAAATGAAACCACCCGATCCCTTTTTCCGCATTCACTTAAAAACCATTTGCAATAATAATCATTGTAATGTGTATTTTAATTAAGATAAAAATCGGTACGCTACACCAACACCAATATCTCTCATAACTACTTGATCCGTGATTTTATATTTGTTTTCTATTTGTTAGTTAGTAGATAAAGCTAGACACCGATCAAAATGTGTATATGTGCTGTGTGTGTTGAAAGAGGAACGTGCGTAGTAGTGTAGACGCACTGACACATTTATTGATTGACACTTGGTGGTAAATTTCTGTCGTAAATATTGTCACATTAAATTCAACACATAAGGCTAATTTGTATTGGTGCAGACCCAGCATTAAGATAGTTTATTGTTAAATTTGATCGAAAATTAAAGAAAAGTTAAATTAAAATAAAGAAAAGTTTACACAAAGGGTCGATATGCAATTTAACAAATTCTACTAAATATAACCAGTATAATTAGTCCAGCCCTTTTAGAAATGGCGCCTATTTAAACAATTGTTTAGCTATGCGACGAACCTCGAAATGATTTGTTACAGCTAAACTAAGGCAACCACATTTACTTCAATAGTAAGGCGCGCTTCAGGTAAGTACGTGAGGCGATAATCGCCGGTTTCTGAACTATTAAGCTTAAAAATAAAACTCCGTTTTTAAAGGAATAGGGGAGTAAATAATAAGTTGATTTGTATGTATGAGTGTATTCTATATTATAAAAAAAAAAAAAAATTTTTTTGTATTTTTTTTTATACATATCTACAGTTAACAATATTCAAAGCTCTATGAAATTCGGTACCTTTAAAACAAGGGGAGGGTCACTTTCAAAATGAGATTTCGAAAAAATCACCCCTCCCACCAGGTAACGTCAGGTTTATCAGCTAGTATTGAATAAAAATATCAGGTCTATTATATATTCCTAACCATTTCCTGCTACCCAGCTCTCCCAATACGGCAATACCTCATTTTTTTTTTCTTCGTTGCAATTTCGGAATTGGGGGGG
>KZ651178.1:526351-552041 GCA_001010745.2 Gerris buenoi | reverse complement strand
CCACGATTTCTACTTTCCGCCACGATTTTCACAACTAGGCTGTAATGGGATCCTTTCCTCCCTATAAACTAGGGTAGAAAGTTAATGTTTCCTCCCTTCTGGAGAAAAACATACTTCTCTCCCTTGTTGCGTAAATAACTATTTCACAAGAAATCTTTACCGTTTACCAGAAGTTTGACTTTCAGATAAGTTTCGGTTTGAAACCAATTAACAAGATGGTAAACAAACATTACACCAAATTAAAAGATAAGCTAAAAATTAGAAACCAGATGGGAGTAGATGCTTAACTACAGGCTCTACCGCCCTTTGAGGTTAGGAAAAGTAAAATTGTTAATGCCTATATAGTAATGATTATTGTACCAAGGTGAGGTCAAAAAATCGCTAAAGGGAGCGTATTATTGTTTCCTTAAGACCCAACAGGAATTAAATTGAACAATACAAAGAACCAACTACTCTAGTTACTCACACACACATACATATATATACAAAATTATTATTAATTATTAATAATTATTAACTCTTATTTACACTATATTATACAGAGAAAGTATCGTGATGGCTCAATCAAATATTTGTTTATGGATGTGACCGTTTTAAGCTGTTTTTTTTCTGTTCAAAAAAAGAGATTTTTGATGTCAACGCACAATCAAATAAATTTATCATACGTGCAAAAACAAATGATATTTTTTATCTGCCGGTAAATGACGTCATAATTACAAATCTGTCTCGATAAAGATAACAGTAATTGACCTCGGAATATTTCCTTGTCTGTGACACTCCAACATAATAACTATAAATGAAAAAAACCACTCGTGTAGAATTAACAATCAAGTAAAGCATGTATGTATCTGAATGGTTGCAATTGTTGTCAAGGTTAATAATAATAAATAGATAAGTTACTACGTTAATGAATCACTATACGATATGTGTTACAGTGTTACGATATTACAGGATTATGACGACACCACGCAATATTACGTATTTCCCCCAGTTTTTCAAAATTACTTATAGTTTTTCCTTCGACTANATCAGCCAACATTCACAACCGACAAACATTTATCAGCCAACATTCACAACCGACAAACATTTATCAGCCAACATTCACAACCGACAAACATTTATCATCCAACATTCACAACCGACAAACATTTACCAACAAACATAACCAAGTCTCAACAAGTGACATTGGTTGCTAGATGTTTATTAAATAATTTCACTTGTTTGGAGCAACAACAATTCAGTAACCAATAAACATTTAGCAACCCAACCAATCAATCAATAAGCCACACTTAACATTTAACAATCAACAACATTCAGCAACAAACATATACCACGTTTCGACTAAGCTTACTTCGCCATTTTTTTTATTATTATTATTTCTATTCTATTTTCCCTACTAAAAGTGAAGTAATGGTGAAGTTTTATTTCAAAAGGTAGCGGGATTTTTACTACCTCTAGAAACTGTAAAAAAAGCTAGATAATAGAAACTACATTGTCTCCATATGGGCAACTTTTTACTGCGATCCCTCAAAAGTACAAAAAGGTATTAAGGAATAAGGAAGCCGTGCTCGGATAGAGAATAGGAGACAGGCACTATTAATTTATTCGTTTTTTTTACGCGTTTCTCCGGTTATTTCACGCTTATTTTTATAGTATTTACAAGTCTTTACTCTTGACTACTTCTGTATGATCCACCGTGTTGACTGAAATGTTGCGATATTTACACACATTAAATACATAAGAATATTGGAAATACAAAATAAGTTGATTATAAAAATAACATTTTTAAAAACAAGCTTTTATTCGTATTCTTCTCAGCAAACCCTTTCATTTGATACCCATATTATGGCGTTTTATAAAAAAAAAATAAAAAAATAGTCCGCCATCTTTGGCTGCCCACCATATTGGATTTAACATAACGTCACTTAGCAAACCATGCATTGTTATCCAAACGTGTTTGCAAAATTTCAATTCAATCGGTTGAGGATAACTGCTTCAAAATTCAGATGCAAGATTTGAACCGATCATACATACACAATACACATACAAACATTGCAAGTTAAATAGAAGCTCGTAAAATAACACGTGTAAACTAAATCGGTTAATAATCGTCAAAAAAATATCAAAATAAATAAATAGTTTTAGATTGCCATGAGGGTTTTGAACGACAGATTATAGTGAAAGGGGTTCCGACGAGGAGATTCTAAGTTTAACTGATTTTGGAATTTTGATAGAAAGAGATATATTCAATACTTTCCTTCCAAATTCCCATTTTTCTTTTAATTTTCACTGCAATTGGTAAGAATCCTCTAAATCTTGTTAAAATCCACCTAAACCTAGCCACAGTATATATATTCACCAAGCAAATACTTGTTTAACGACGTTTTAAACAAGTAAATAGAAAAAACCTATTTTTTCCCACGAACATAATCATTTAAAAGTTTGAGCAATAGAAAACCAAGATATCTTGAGTCAAAGATACTTTCGATAATGTCAGGAAGTTAAGCAACGCGTCAATTTCCTTTTCTAATCCTAATCAGTAGCGATGAGTTACCACGGAGTTATAAAGTTACCAGCAACCTAGTTATATGTAATTTGATGGGAAGTTATATTGGATTGATGAATTTTCCTGTGACGAATGCGATTCCGCTGAAACCTGAGTTCCTAGTAAAGTATTAGTGAGGAGAGAGCTGCTATTGGAGGAATGTGTTGTGTGAGAGGCAGGATGTGCAAGAGTTAAGGATGTGAAATACACAGTGATGTGATACTGATTATGATTATATACAGGATCACAGGATATATGAGTCACTTTACTCTAGTCACTTATTGCTCAGCTAATTTACGTAAGATAAAGCGCTGACTTAATAAATATTCGGACAAAGGGATTATTTGTCCTATCGTTTACTATATTTTGGCCGGTGTTTACTTATGATTTTCCCGAAAAATCCAAGCGCTACAAAACCAAAATTAATAAGTTCCAAAACCTGCTTAACAATCTGACTACGATATTTCTAAAATGGCTTTAACACATCTTTAAGTTGTTCAGTAAAATGTGCTGTTTAATTTGTTATTTCTGCAGTAACGTACTAACCGTTAAACTAACGGTTTATCCGAAAAAAAAATTGCTGTTCAAAAAAGCGTGTTTTTTTAAATATTTTCCTTTCTTGATTTTTTTGGAATCGCTTTTAAAATCGGATTACAATACAGTGCCTCCAAATTTATAGGTTTAATTCATTTTTATACTTCACCCCAGGATAAGATTTTTCTGAACATGTATGCCGAATTTTATCAAAACCAATCCTGTAGTTTAGACTTAACGCGACACAGATGACACAGATGACAATTAATGTTGTTTTTTAAAAACAACATTGTTGATCTCAGGAGATCGTCCTGGACATTAGTAAAAAAAGAAGATGTGTATCAAATTTCAACTAAATTGGTCAACTCTTTCTCAAGTTATTGTCATCGGTCGATTACGTAGCGGTCGGTTTTGATGTATTTATCTGTGTTTTATTCGGATTCACTCCGATGTAAACGGAACTTCGATCCAAAAAGTAGTTAATGATTGAGAGAGTGGTGAGAAGGTGTTGATAACTAGTTAGAGATGGTTAGAGATGGTTAAAGGGGGTTAGGAATGGTTAAAGGAGGTTAGGGATGGTTAAAAGAGAATAGAGATGGATAAAGGTGGTTAGTAGAAATGGTTAGAGACGTTTGGAAGAACAAACAGTTTAATTTTGTAATATTTATAGTTTTATTGAGTTTGAGCAGCTTGATGTGAGATTGAATGGCACTTATACGTGTAACTACGGCCTATGAGGGGAAACATTTATAAGGGCTGTGTCATCCCCCTTCTATAGTTCTGTTAAATAGTTATTGATCGGAGAGCAATACGGACTCCAGAGTTTAGACTCGCATTTTCAGGATAAATGTACAAGGAGATGACGGAGGGAAGTTGAGGAGTTACGGAACATAATCCGGAGGAATACCTCACTTCCAGCTTCCAGGTATATTGTGAAGCAGGATTCAACACTAAACCTTCGCTCCATACAGTCATCGCTATCCAATAACACCAAACCCTCCCCTTATATCCCTTCCATTATAACTTCCAACCTTCGTTGTTTTAGCCCTTTATTAACCTTTAACATTTCCCCACCATGTGTTGACAGTCGAGTTCCAAATTAAATTCTAATTCTAAACCTGAATGTTTCGTATTCGCCCAGATGAAACAACCGATATAAACGGCGAGAAGCGAATATGTTTTCAAATGTAATTATCCCAGCATCGTCGAGTTTAATAAGCGATATAATCACAACAATAATAAGTCCATTAGACTATTAGACCTGTTGATCCAACCGATATTTAAATATAAGAAACAGTGGTGCATTAAAACAATCCAAATCGTTATTCTAAAGCTAAAAATCCTTCTACTATACAGTGGTTACGATAAAAACTGACTAAATTTCCACCACATTTAATGGTTGCTATCTCAGAATTAAGTTAAATAAAATGACAAAGTACGAGCAATTCTCTACCAGAAAAAATGTATTACGAAATCGTAGCTTTTTGACGAGAAATTTTCTACTAGAAATGATGCACTAAGGCCCTCCGCACACGGAGCAACTCAAAATAAACTGATAACAAACTCAAATCACCAACCAGTTGACTATGAGTTTCAACCTGTGTAATTGAATGGGACACCGCACACGGAGCAACTCATTACAAACTTACTTACTAGCCAACGCCCACTCTTGGCTGTTGAGCCATTTGGTGACGCGCTGACCAGTACAGACGGGCTTCATTAAAAAGTTGTTTTTCGTCCTCCTGGGAATGGTCTAGGGCTGTGCATGTTTTGAGATGCTCTGCGTCCATGTTCTCATGTCCACATAGCTGGCATTCTGGGGAGGGTATTATTACAAACTGGGTTTGCTTTCTTTTAACTCAAAAATGACTGGAGTTTCCAGTTGAGTTTGTTTTGAGTTGCTCCGTGTGCGGAGGGCCTAAGATGTTGTAACTCTGTGGAAAGCAATTCTTTACCAGAAATAATGTACTACAAAAGTCGCAGTTCTTTGAAAGGAGCCGTCATAGAAAGACATCAAGAAGGAGCTGTTACTGGTGTTTTCTTTGTAACATAGAATACAAATGTATTCTTCGGGGCTTTTTTTTTCAACTGTTAACTTGAATAACGAGTTTTCCATTCTGACAAGTTGCAATATTAAAGTGAAAAAAATAAATAATTTGGACAGAACCTAAAGTTACACAAATTCCACAAAATTTCACAGCTAGAAGTCTAGACTAAAGCACGTCGAAATATGGCAACATTTAAAGAGATGCGTGGAAATGTTTATTGACAAGTTCCAGATTCTCGTCAGGATGGAAATAGACCCAGTTTGAGTTTGAAAGGCAACTGTTAGACCACCGAATGGGCTAACAAACAAACAGACCTTCCCCCCACTCCTCTCTCTCTCTCTCTCTGTTTACAAACATTCTATTATATATCTAGATTCCCTCACAGTCTCTTATCTATCCAGTCGAACTTAAACAACATGTAACATTCCCAGTGAAAAGAACTGTATCAGTTGTAGAGAAAACCAGCTGAGCAATGTAATCACATGCATTCCCAGTGAAAAGAACTGTATCAGTTGTAGAGAAAACCAGCTGAGCAATGTAATCACATGGTTACTTCTTCAGTTGAGCAATGTAATCACATGGTTACTTCTTCAGTTGAGCTATGTAATCACATGGTTACTTCTTCATCTAAGCAATGTAACCACGTACCAAGTCATTACCTCTTCAGTTGAGCAATTTAATCAAATGGTTACTTCTTCAGCTGAGCTATGTAATCACATGGTTACTTCTTCAGCTGAACTATGTAATCACATGGCTACTTCTTCAGCTGAGCTATGTAATCACATGGCTACTTCTTCAGCTGAACTATGTAATCACATGGCTACTTCTTCAGCTGAGCTATGTAATCACATGGTTACTTCTTCAGCTGAACTATGTAAAGGTCTCTTCATCTAAACCAGGGGTAAATGCGGCTATTTTTTAAGTCAGTTTCAACACCAATACCAAAATTTACTGTTGTCACCTTGATCTCAAAAAGTTTTCAAATGAACGTTTTTATGGGGGGTTTCAATACCAAAACGGGTTTTTGAAAACCCATGGAAACGGACCAAATGTAATAATACTATTGTATATAAATTGCTAATTATTGATTCATTATTTAGTTGTTAATATGTTATCTCTCTACTTTGTACTGTGGTTAATAAGACATTGACTTTGAGTAGAGTACAGAGTACGTAATAATAATTTACACAATAGCAAATTATTACGCTATATTCCATTTCATTCTCATAACTAATTTAATAAATAAAGATATTATTATTATTTAATCGATTACTTTAACCTCGGTATCATTAATACCGTTATTTTTAGACCGAGTACTGTTTGTTTATCGAATCGAAAACAGAAAAAGCGAGGGCAATAAATAAACAGCTGACACTGTTGATAAGACGTTAAACTGATAATACATTCTTATAAATGTCCTTGTTTCTCTAATATTGTCGATAAGATAACACATAAGATTAAATAACAAATAAGCCAATCCAATTAAAGGTTTTTTTTATTTTTTTTTTTTTTGTAAATTTTAAATCTTCAGAATTATTTTGGTATTTGGCCCACGAAAAACAACGCTGCGACAATCTAACAACACCATTGACACTTATCTCAACCTGGATATACAATAAATAAAAATACTCTCGCCGTCAATAGCACGGCAACGCTTTTTGACAACAAATGCAATATTTAAATATTGTTCGGTTAATCCCTTAATTTTTATATTATTCTTCCCTGAACACAAACATTTTTTGTTCGCTGGTAGGGATGTGTTTGAGGTTCGACTAACAGTCAAATCTCCCAGGCTCCATCGTCTACTTTAGTTAGTGCCAACTGATTTGGTTCCATTGCTTTTGTTTTTGTTTTTTTATTTATTTGCGGAATGGTCTAAAGAAAATTTATGAACTGATTGATATTTATAAAACTAAATTATGACTCTGGTATAAAAACGGACCATTTGCACGGATATCCCTGTAGCCCAAGAGGAAAAAGAATAAATTGTAGAGAAGCAAAGCAATACCATTTTTGAACTCTACACAACAAATAAACTTAAAACAACGAGGAGTGAGTGACGCGAGACTTACTACAGGAGGCAGAGTGAATCTTGGAGGTGTTATCAAAGCTTAATTAATGAATATGATAATAATCCGTCCCGCAAAAGCCAGTGGAAGGGGGTGGGGAGAGCTGACATAGGGCTGTCAAAAGGCTTTAACAACTATATTATATGAAAATGGATGACACAGGGTTCGTGTGTCACTCCATCAACATTGGAACCATACAGATGGCACTTCTATTTAGCAGCTACCCATTTATAAGGGGATGCTGGGTCAACACAAAGGTGCGGTGCCGTTGCCGGAGTCTGTTTTCGAACCCGTATCCTCTAATTGAGCAGTAGATACCATCCAGCTACCGGGGAGCCCTTATTTAATGCAGAAGTTTTTGTAAAGCTCGACGAAAACTACTGGGAAATTTTCACAAGAGTGCCTAAAACAAACCATGCAATAATTTGTGGGGGAGCATGGACTACTCATTTCCTTACTTTACCAGACTCCCGAGGCGATTGATTGTATGCGTATTCAAGGGAGCTTCGCGAATTGTTCGTGTTGACCACCTCCTTTCTGTTTTTCAGACGAACACAAAGATTTTTGGTTCGCTGGTTGGGAAATGTTCGAGTGAGGGTCGTTGGTTTTTCTCTCGATCTCGAACCTCCCACGCTTTATCGTCTACTTTATTTAGTACCAACTGATTTTCTTCCATAGTTTTTTTTTTTTTTTTTTTTTGAGTAGTCTAAAGAAAATTTTTATTAACTTAATGATATTTATAAAACGAAATTAAGACTCTCTGGGATCTAAAACGTACCATTTATTGTTAAGGAATTCTTCCGAAGCTACCTAGAACGTCTCGCAAATAATTCAGTTCGACAGTGTATAAGCAACTTTGTAAATCGAATTTAATTGTAAAACAAATGAAGAGTATTATAAATATTTGCATATTGGTAGGTAGTTTGTATAGTGCGCAGGTGCAGTGAAGCATACATTGTGGAGATTAGAAACACCTGCTCCTGTATAAACTAATAGATAACAATTACCTTGATAATGATAATGACTCAGTCTGCATGTGCAGTGTAGGTACATCTTCAGTCTACTGCACTCGTTCCACTCGGTCTCCTTCTGTCTTGTTTATTTTGTTTTTTCATAGCAATATATGAAGAAATCCAAATACTTGACTAAAACACTCGTCAGTTTTAAGTATTTTAGTTATCCAAGTAACTGAAGTTATGTGTCTCTTCTATTTTTTGGTCAATTTGACTGCTGAATTAAACAGTCGGCTGAATAAAGTTGACGGAGATGTCGGCTTATTTGTGAACTTCATCTCAGAATGTCCATAGTGAGAAGAAGGTACGGATAAACAACAAAAGTGTTTCTCCAACAACAATTTAGTTTCATTTTACTTTAGAGAGAAGTGAGATAATCAAAAAGAAAGATTTAGACTGAAGTTTGTAACGGTGGCGTCTTTTGCCTATGCCAAACACACTTTATCGACTTTTTAACTTTATCTCAGCTATTTACCAAACTTTGATAAAGTCACAAGTATAAAGCATGGAATTTAAGTTAAATCCTTGTTGTCAAGGAGTGACACGAGACTTGCTGCAGGAGGCAGAGAGGTGATTCAATGTTTGCGAATCAAACTCTTAAGAGTTTAAGAGGATAATGAAATCAAAACGTTATCAATTAGTTTGTTCCTTTTACATCAGCAATTCATTTCAAACTCCATTGCATCCAATTATCTCTAAAAGCCGGAAAGCCGTTTCTACTGCGGGTGTTTCATCTTATCCAATCTTCTTTTCACGGATTCACAGCCTTGATGTCTATAGAATGAAATAGGGCAACCCTTAAAGACCAAATACCGGTTATTTAATTAGACCATAGAGACTTTACACGTTCAGTAGGTTTATTATCCCCAATTTCACTGATAAAATCGTCTGGAGAATTCGTAAGATATTTTCCAATCAATATCTTAAATTACAAATAATTGAAAATATTCTGCCAATTAGAAGCTATAATATGATCCTCTCCTAAAATTCCAATACATAGAAATCCGTTATCAGGGAACAAATTTGGTCCGGTATCTCTCTGTCCACAATTTTTGCGAACAATCATATCTTTAAAATTACTTGTCCGCTTTTAATGAAATTCGGATGTTAGGTCACATCATATATTAGCATTATCATAGCATCATCATATATTATTATTGTCGATCGAAAGTAACCCGCAAATAAGGTATTGTTGGTTGTCAAAAGTAGCCCGCAGGATAAATATAGCTAAATATAAATATAGGAAAAATTCAACTGTCTCCGTGTATTATATTCAGCTAAATTGATACCTTAATTCATGAATATATTAAAAAAATTTCGATTGACTTAAAAATGGAGGAGGGGACAAATAAATTAGACAGTATAGGATTGTAAAAGCATAAAACCATTAAAGTATACGCGAGGAACATATTACTGAGTGGCAGACTATTTTTTAATCTCTCAAAATTGTTTTAACTTTTCACATGAAAGTATCCATTTACCAAAATTAAATGAGCGCAGATGACAGATGGTAATTATTATGGAATTATCTATTATCTGTGGGCTACATTCGACAATCCATCCAAATTCCATTAAAATCGGACAAGTATTTTTTGAGATATGTGGATTTCCCAAAATGTTTAACAGACAGACATAGGAACAAAAATGTTTCTTGATGTCTTTAAACGGATCTTTGTTTAGGAATTTTTGAATATGGAGAAATAGAAAATATGGTTATGCAGAACGATCAGGATGATTCAGATGCCTTCGGTAAGGCTCGCAAGCAATCAAAGAACCGGTGTAGCTGCTCTCAAAATCATGTAAAAACCAAGGTTCAAAAACCGATACATTTAGTTTTAGTTGCAAAACCGGAAAGGTGAGTCGTGTTCTACACTGACGATCGCATTGCATCAATCATCAATTATCTTTCTTCTTTAAACTGAGCGGTTAGAATTATAGAGCGTACATCTAGAGATGCAAGGTGCGGTTTCTGGCGTGGATTCTTAGGTATTCATCTTGATATATTATTTTTCTTTCGTTTTTAAAAATTTAATAATCAACTGGGTGCTAAATTAGAGGCAACCTGGTTCACGATTAACTCTCCAATCTCTCATAGTCCAGGAGATATCAAACAAAAGAGTGACTGACTAACATCAAGATTTTTTGATTGAGTTGATTATTTTACATGTATACTCCAAAAATATGTAGTCGGCTAAGTTCGTCTGTGACATATAGCTTTATAGCATGGCTATAAGCTGTTAGTTGTTCTAATTTTTAAATTAAAGAGAGACCTATCAAGTGACAAAGTAACATCAACTTGAATCTTGATCTACTAACTAATTTTGTACTCAGGATTATTAAAATCACTTTGTCCACCAAAATGGCCGCTCTCCACCTGTCTGTTTTTTTTGTTTTTTTTTTTAAACAGTTTAGAGCCATGCTAGGTCTCTTAGACAAACTTTGCCAACTACATATTCTTGCACGCTACCTACTGGACTATCAGAGAAACTGTTCATCTTGTTTTTAGTAAAAAAATACTAGACTTGGGTTGGGGGAATAAGACGGACAGTGTTATCTGCAAGTAAATGGAAGGTACAAGGGGTTTGGTTCGGAAGATACCTACTGTCTGCTGGTGAACTTTGTATTCTTCTCGTACTGGGGCTATTTTTCTTCCCTCCATTATTATACTGCTTCTGTTAAAAATTGTTTTTTTAGAAAAAAGATAAGTATAAAAAAGACTGGTGAGGCGGAGTGAAAGACGGACCCCGAGAGCGTACAATAGAAGCGGAGGAAGGTTACACGGCGGCAGGTAGGGTTGCTGGCTGCTACCGACCAGGTTTTTGTAGCTGCCCTCGCTTTAAGAAGCGTTCCGTATAACATTAAGACCTGCTTTCCTTTTCCTTCAGGCAATTATCCTGTAAACCCAACATGGCTACCTCGACCAACACACTCACACAACAGTCCTTCTTCCTTGTTACACCAACAAAACACAGCGTTTTTACATTTTGAAAAGAAACGATATAGGAAAAACTGTCAGCTTTATTTTTTCCGTCCACTTGAATATTCTCATTTTCAAAAATAATAAAGAGATTCTAAATAAAGATCAATTTAAGCATAATGATATTTGAACAACCGTAAAGAATTGAAAACTAACAAGAAATTGTCTCGAGAAGGAAATCTTAAGACATTCAGACCCTGCGATCGAGAAAATAAATGTCCAATTAAAAATGAATTACCTCGACTCAACTGCTTTACCGCAAACATTCAATTTGTTTCGCACAGAATTTAGAAGGGCGAATAGTTATTCCAATCAGCTTTAAGGCAAGGGAGACAGGCTTAGAGGACATGTTGCAAACCTCCTAGTCTGAATGCACACTGACTTATTTCATTTACATCAAACATCAACAAAGTAAAATATAATTAGAGGTCAGTTCCAAACAAGCAGGTAACCTTCTGCAGGATCCATATCTGCGCAATTGATAAAACTGACTGTGTATCGTACCGTCCTCCCTGCAGGTTCAATCAACTCATGGATCTTTGCGAATTGTACGGATTGTACGGTCAAAACCATCCTTACAACAAGTACCGGTTAGTATACGACATGCGCAGAAATTTTAAACTTCATATAGGTTAACAGGAAGGTTCCTTCTCTGATAGGTTTCCTTGGATGTTTTTAATACAGTTCGAAAGAGTCACAAATCCGTTCCAACCCAACGATGATTCTACAACAGTGCAAAGAAAACGCCTGCTCATAAAGCCTGCCCTAGACGATTCCCAAATGCTCCATGGGAATATAATATTATGTAAAGAAAGGGATAAATTGCAGGGTTAAAACAAATCTATTAAAACATTGTGCACAGTTGTAACGATATGTGACACTCGATTACCAAGCAATATTTTGCAATCTTAGTGCTTCGCCAGCTCATGAGTCATAATAAAGAACCGAGAAAGTTTTTACCAATGACCGACAAGGTGAAAATGATTCACCAATGATTCAAGTGAAGATATAAATCTGCTTAATCTAATTAATAAAAAGATAATCAGGAAGATTAACGGTGCTAAAAACTTTCAGTTGATTTGTTCGCAAGAAAAAGTAGGCAGACCTTCTGAGTATTTAGGCAGGTATTGACAAGGGACACGGCTTTAGTAATGCACGCAAGCGACGTGTTGTCTCATGTTAGAATAGTTGTTGGTGAAGAAGAAAAGAAATATAGAGGAGTAGAAGAGAGGAGATTGAAGAGAAGCAGGATGTGGCACACACTGGGGTAGGGTTGAAAGTAGATCCCCCTCCTCGGTGCTTTGTTTTGTCAAGTCCAGGGTGAAGGGACACGCGCACAGACCCTTATCTCTGCACGGCCAGGGGTATCCAGCGCAGTCCCCAAGGCATCGTAATTATCGGGCTATTGTAGAGACTAGAGACCACGTCGGGCTTCTTTTCCCGTCTCGTCTTTCACGGGGAGAGGGAGGACTGAGCCACGAGCAACGGATTATAAACACACTCCACAAAACTTTCGGGGATAAAATCTTGGAAACAACACAAGTTTCATGCTTCAATGCATCTATTCAATTTTATTTGTAAAAAATTCTAAGCATGACCGACAGACAGCAAAAACGCGTTTATAATTTCGATAAATTAGACTCACCTACAAACTAAACTGCCGAGAATCATTTAAAGTAATCTTTGTTACAAAACTCGTACTCAAAAGTCTCATGTATATGAGAACATAATTACTTGGTCCAAAGTTTTCCGTTTATTAGTTCTTGGTGAAACTACAGAACAATTATAAACCAATAATCCTATACATGTAAAACATGTATATATTATAGGTTATATATTACTAAATTGTACTTAATTGTAAAAACATAACTCCGAATTGCCTATAAAAATCGGACAGATACAAATCACTAAAATTTCTCATATTTTTTCATTTTCTAGTTACTTACTCCAGTTATTACTCCGATTTATTTAATTTATTAGTTATATCGATTTTTCACTTAGCATTTGTGAAACGGGAAGAAAGAGTGACCTCTAACACCCTCTGACAACCTCTAACCTCCTCTCATCACCTTTAACTACCTCAGACCACCTTTAACTATCTATGGCTATATAACTACTTCTAACTACCTCTGACGACCTTAAACAACCTCTGTCCACCTCTAACCACCTCTGATAACCTATGACCACCTCTAACCACCTCTGACCACATCTAACTTCCTCAGATCACCTTTAACTACCTCAGAACACCTATAACTATCTATGACTACCTTTAACTACCTCTGACCACTTTAAACTATCTCTGACCCCCTCAAACTACTTCCGATCACCTTTAACTACTTCTATCCACCTCTAACTACCTCTAACCGAAGGCATGTCCATCGTGAAGTTAAGCAGAAGCAATATCATCCAGCTAAAAATAAAATATTAATTTAAGGCTTGTATAAAGTTATAAAGGAATCAGCTGTTTATGGATATGGGGGCGTCGTGCAGGAAATAGCCGTAGGGGAACTTTTCGGTTAATCTTTAACATACTAAATTAGGGCCCATTAGGCAGTGCCGTACATGTATCTACCTCGGACCTGATGGCCGTTTAATCGATATAGACTCTAAGGAAGGGTACGAGGATACGGGCCTTTGTGGAAGAACACATCTCGAGCGCCACGAGGTAAAGGGTAGGGGTATCTACAAGGGAAATGAGGCTCCATCATCCCGGATCCTGCGGCTTATCTCGGGACTTCTCGCAGGGATAGGACCATCTCACGAGGTAATTACAGGGAATTACTGCTCCTCTCGCTCAGCCTTACTCGTAATTAACCTCCATCTAGCACGCACAGCCCTAATCTAACCCATCTTACAAACCCTGAGCCTGAGCGAAAACCTTCCCTTGTGCACCCCCATACGACTCCACACCAACCTCCTCTTTACTCGACATCTGCAAACCGACACCATCGCCACAATAAATAGTAAACAAGTAAACAACGCTTCTATTAAGCATATTATAAACAAGTCAACACTAAATTGCAATCACTTGAGTAGTTATAACCTACGCCAGCTTGGGGCAATTCAGCCATTTAAGCTCTAGGGAACTTTCAAGTAGGATATGAGATGTCCGGAGATATCATTATTAGAGGAGATAGATATTATAATTTTTCCTTGTCATATAATATTGAGATTATCTCGAGCATCGCTGACAGTTGCATAAACAACTCACGTAAAAACCAATAAACATTTTTCCGGGAAAAACACTTACTCAATCTACTTGAAAAGAGCTTTAATGTGATGCAAGCAAATTTTCCTCGAAATATCAATATTATAATTAAAATACATACAAATTAATAAAACATAACATAAATAACTTTGTGCTAACTATGACAGATGAAAATGCAAAGGTGTTGTAATAATAAAGGCTACTTTATACATCAATGTGATTCTGCGTTATCGACAGAGGAAATTATTCTTCAGTGTAGCTTAATTGGCTAGAGGGCTAGAGCATCTGTACTGGAAATATAGAGAGGTCCGTGGTTCGAATCCCGGCCCTGAAGTCTATTTTTCTCTGCCTGTCTCCCCTTGTAAATAGTAATTATAATATGATTTAAATTAAAATTCAAACGTTCCATAGTATGAATGGTACCAAAAACTTTCTTAAATATATCATAATATAAATACAAAACGACGAAATAAACTATTTGGTGGAAAAATTATACACAAATATGATAATACAATTTTTCATGACAAGTAATTATATAGGATGTTTTAGCCATGAATATGTTCCCGAGAGGAATTGAATAAAGCCAACTTAATAAAGATCTGATGATTTCTTATTACCCACGTTATCCAATTATAAAAATTNATAAATTTTGTAAAATAGTTAGCTTAGTACAGAATTCACTCTTACTAAGTTAACACGCTAACTGATGATGACATTGTGAGTCGAAACGCGTCTTTTAATTATTAAAAATTGTGGTGACAATATTGTTGTGTTACATTTTATTAACCTCTCTAGTCATAATTAATAAAGATCTGATGATTTCTTATTACCCACGTTATCCAATTATAAAAATTATTTAAATTGGCTGTAGATACCCTTGCTATTGTAAACTTTTGCCAATAATAAAAAAAAAAAAGATCTGATGATGCATCTAAATTGTTTCTCTTTAATAGAAAATTAAGCCTAAATGAGCCTCAATAGAAGATGAAATAATAAAAGAGACAACATTTAGCAAACCTCGATAGTTGTTATAGTTGGCATTGTTACTGATATTATAAGGACATATTTATATTTAATAGTTATAAGAAGAACAATAGAGGAGGATTTCCTTTATAGTATAGAGGCGAAAGAACCGTTAAGAGACGATGATACATCGTACACCAACTCTTGCTTTTCCACTACTTTCCTGTTTAGGTTAGTTCTTCAAGTAGAGTCGTTTTCCGCGTGACAGACAGACAAAAAGTAAAAAAAAACCCGCAAGAAAGACGTAGCCTCGGAATCGCGAGTAAAAAACAAAATAAGGAATAAAAAATACGGCAAGTGAATGGACTGCCGAAAATGACGGGTAAAGGTGTGCTATTGTAGAGTGTGACGTCACATGACTGGGATGAATGAATGCGACGTTAGTTACCGTACTGGAGCCTAGAGTGCGTTCTCTCTGTTATCTACAGTCGAGTATAACCCACTCCTTATATAATACCTTTATACACTTCTCTCACAGACAAGCCAAATATTATACACTCAGAGTACTCATTCACTCTTCTCTTTACATTGAACAAACATCGTGTCACAGTCCCACTCTCTCTCTCTCCCTCCCACGATCCTTTCATTCATAAAAAAAATTATTTTGCGAGACAGATCATTTCGTGACAACAGGAAAGAATTGCTCAGCTTCCACTCGTGTATCTGCCTGTCCTTGTCTCCAGTACTACCAATTGTTAAAAAATTAACTTTTATCTACGATTGTTACGAAATATAAATATTGTATCTCTGTTTAGATGCGTAGAAAGTGATTCTGTACTTGTATTAATTATTCATTGCGCATGCGTGACTTATAATTCGGAAGAATTCCTCTTTTTTCCTCCCTAGGAGGGTAAAGAAGAAGAATTCTTCAACTTTACGCACGATTAGCGAGTTTGTTTACATTTAACAAAACTAATTTGATGTTTGGTTATTAAAGGTAACTGTTTATATCGAGTTTTTCGTGAAAATCAATGCGTGATTTAAGTGATTATGAGGAGAATAACACGCCTCCCGAAATAATTAATTCGGCACAAAATACAACAAATAAATGAATTAATGTCATCTTTATCAAAAGAGAAATAAGAACTTACATACAGGAAGTTTATTATTTTTTTTTTGTATTTATTATTAAAATCTAACAATCGTAGATAAAGTACGGTACGCAACTCGTGCGAAAACGGCATTTTTGCATTGCTCGTGTAGTTTTACTACTCTTGCTGTCACTCGGGTGCAAACTCCACACTCGCATGGAAAATGCTACTTTCTGCACTCGACACGTAATGTACTATTATAACACTCGACAATGTTAAGACAGGGAAAAATGGTCCACAAATTTTTGTGGCATATTCTTTGCGTCCTTTTACAGGGAAAATCATAGTTTCATTAACAAACGGTGGTTTTATAAACAATTGCAAAACAAACTCGAAATAAAAGCATGAATTCAACTTTTCTCCATTCTGCTCTGTCCTCGACTCGCCTTTAATTATGGATTTGACAGCGGGATCATCATATTACGTAACCGCGAAGGAGAAGTAAATGAAAGAAGGAAAAATTAAATGTGTTACGATAAAGAAACAAACAAGTAATAGTTGTTCGCTGATAAGAGATAAGAGGTTGTAGACAGAGATAGCGTACGTATGTATTAGGTGTATAGTGACAGCGTGAAACCAAGTACTGCAACTGTGTGATTCTCTAATCTACATCTGACTAGATAAACAGTTTTACTTACAAACATAACATAACAACCTATTACTACGTTCACACATCGTTTTGAAAGCGTTTTTTTCGGATCCAATTCTTTTTCAAAACGATTCGCGTTCATAAAACAAAAAAAAAATACAGGTGATCGAAATATTTGTTTTTGATATTTCATAACAGTGACGTCAGGAGTAAAACCGTCTTTCTTGTTATCTAATATGTCCGCGAAGTATTACATTTTATTTACAAGTTATTAAAAGTTTTTACAGGTTTTTTATAGTATTAAGTTTTGTTTAACAACGTTTTTGCCGTTTTAAAAAAAAAGAAACGGAAGCTCAAGAAAACAAAGAACTTGAAAATTGGAAAAGAGCAAAAATCACCTGACATCTAGATCCCCTTCACGACCTGTATATACGAGCGTTTTGAATACGATCCCCCGTTCCGATCAAGTATTTTTGGTGGAGCGGATAAACCAATACGATCCGTCGTTCTTCGTTCATACAGCATTTTGAACTAGCTGATCGTTTTCAAAACCGTTTCCAAAACGATGTCTGAACGTAGTTTACACAACATAGCAAATAACTAGGCCATAACAATACCTCTATTTTAACTACTTTTTTCCCATCCAATATCCCTATTAAAATCACAGGGAAGTACTTGCGTCCAAGTACTTTTTAGGGGTTTGTAGATGAGTAATCATACCCATTATGTAATCATTATTTCTTGTCTTCGATCTCAAGAGTCCCGGCTTCGATCCTCTGGGGGGTCACAATGATTTTTATCAGTAATAAACCAATGAGGAATGAAAAATTTAAAAAAGCATATAAATATTTGTGTCCTACTCTTCAGCTTCTTTCATTTGCATCAACCCACAATAAGGTATTAGCTTGAATTATTTCGAAATTTTAGCACCAGCCGATCTATAGTGGTTGGGGGGGGGGGACATTTTTTTTGGAGTATATTTTGACTTATTTGCCCAATAAGGAATGCAACATTTAAAAAAGCATTCATATACTTGTAACCTACTACTCAGCAGCTTTCATTTGATACCCCACTCGAAAATTAAAAAAAAAAATGTAAATTTTTGAGTTTACCACATTTTTTTGAATTGCGCATGCGCATATTAAATTTTTAACTTACGCGAGTGTTTCAAATTTCAGCTTTCTAGTTTAAACGGTTCGGGCGCTATGAACCAAAGAGCGACGGACAGACGGACACATCACCCTCGGCATAAGGGTTTTGAGAAGTATCTACAAAACCCTAAAAAGTAAAGCTAGTATGACTTCGGGAACGGTTAATTTCTTTATGTGACGCTGACGCTAAAAACCGAAATATATAGCTTGCAACAGGAGTTTTCAATCGTGGTCCTAAAGTCATATTGCCTCCAGAGCGAGATACGTGCAGAGTGCAGTGGTCTGTACCAAAGGTACGGGAGCGATGAGCGATGTCTCCAAGAGGGGAGGCGTGACTATTGACAATAAGGGCCCCGAGTCTGGGGCCCCTGGAAGGAAAATAGAGAGGCCCCAACTAAGAGTTTGCAGGGGGCCCCCAAAACCTTACCGCCGCTACTGTTGACATGATAGCAACTTGTAACTAGTTAAAACCTTTGACACACGACGAATAAACATCTCCCGCTTTTGAAATTTTCTGAAAAAAAAAAAATGTAATTTACCTCGCTGTAAAAAAATGTGACTCCACGGAGATCGAACCAGGGAACCTTTAATTTTTGTTTTGTTTTTTGGGTCCTTTCGCCTAAATTATTTTTGGAACGAAGTTCCTTATGGCACGTTCTGGATCCCGGGAGTGAATCCGAAAAAAACGACCAAAATCACCGTCACGCAAAATCCGTCACGAAATCTACCGATGACAATAACTTGAGTAAAAGTTCACCGAGTTAGTTGAAATTTGGTACACATGTTCATTTTACCAATGCCCAGGCTAAGTTCGTTGGACAACGTTATCCGCCCAAGCGTTCACGCGCAACGCTCGCGTAAACGTAAGCTTCAAAAATGTTAAGACGGGAAAAAGTGTTATTAAGGAAGCCTGTTACTTGACTTGTTTTGTTTATTTTTGTTATATATGTCAAATGTCACTTATTTCAATCTAACATTCTTTAACAATCATACTCTTTAACTAAATTTTTTCTTATATTCAATACATATTTATTGTAAGATGCTTGCTTTAATGATACAAATAACACTTTTCTTTAAATTTTGCCTTAACTCCGCTAGGTGCAAACAGTTAATTTCTTTTAATTTTGTCTCTTCTAACTCCGCCATGTATAAGTAGTTAGCAATGTATACGTACTTAGCAGTGTGATTTTATCATTTATATTAATTGAAAAATGTAAGGAACTTCGTTCCTACCGGGTGTCCCGCGACACCACATGTATTTTTTTTATTTTCAAATAGAGCAGAATGGAGAAATAAAAAAGACATGATTCCATAATTATATGCTTAATAATCGACGAGACCCTAATAAGTACTTGGTTACAAGTTCTTCCCTGTGATTTTATTTAAAAGATATGTTGATATTAAGATTAAGGTTCAACAAAGCTTTTGTAAGGCCCCTCCGCACACGGGTCGACTGATTTGCAACTCGAGTTGGAAACTAGTTACGCACGCAACTGTTCTGTGACACGCCCCGTGTAGAAGGTAGAGGGTAGCACACGGGTCAACCAAAACCAGACCAGTTTGAAATCAGTTTGCAACAGGTAGCGCGAGACCGTCCTTCCCCGTTGCAAAGTGCAGATATAGGTTCAAAGAAAAATACCGACAAGAATGAATGATCAAACATACTGTGTGAAAAGAGGTCACCGACTAATCTAAAATCAGTTGCACTCGTGTGTGGACCTGGTTTTATTTTGATTGCAAACTGGTTGCATGTGTGACTATTTTGCAACTAGTTTCTAACTGGAGTTGCAAATCAGTCGACCCGTGTGTGGAGGGCCTAATAAGGGTAATTTTACTTTTAATTTTACAAAAGGCTGGCTCAAAATTACAAAGCTTAAAAAAACTAACATTAGTCCATCCATATTCCAGCCTAAACACATCAAAAAATATGTATTGAAACTCTCCAACAACTGTCTACTTTCAAAGACAAAAAACACATTATTATTATTTATTTTTTTTTTTTATAAAAAGAAATAAGTGGGGGTGTTTATTTAAGGTAATATGAAAAGACGGCTCAGTTCAAAGATCTTTTCTCGTTTATGAGCTTTTTAAAATATCCCCAGATAATAAATTTAGTGTTTTTTTGTACAACGGAGCCGACATAAATAGGCTTTTAAGGTCTGGGGACCCGGGGGGTTTTAAAGGAACAAAACAAACACATCTGGATACTGTACAAATCATGTCGGCATCTACCTCCACTAAAACTAAACGACTCGACTAGTGTGTCAGAGCAACGTGCAACGAACAACGTACGCGATTCCTTTAAACAAGTAACTGCAACAGGTGATCATACCCCGAGCCGGTCCAATCATTTCCTTGATATTTGATAAAGGGAAAGGGGGGACCTTGCAGATTCACTGATTTATCTGTCTATATACTCGTACTGTTAAAACCACATGGCTGACTAACTCACATTAATGTTTACCCATTTCCAAATAAGCTAAAAACTTGAATTTAGGTAAAATTGATGCTTGCAGACGGAAAAAATCCCCACACAGATAATTCTTATAGTCTAGGCGTCGTGTGGCCAGTGGCCACACAAGAAAGGAGGGTGCGGAGGAGGCGGCCCGCACCAGGTGCCATGACAAGAGGAGTGTAACATTTTAAAATGTACTTGATTATTTAATGCATTTTTTTTAAATAATTTTTTGTTTCAGTTATAAACTGTCGAAGATAGTTGATAAACAGGAGCTGATTGAGACTGTGCTAGACAAACGGTAGATCTACCGTGACACGGATCAGAGTAGGGTTATGAGTTTGAGTAGGGTTGATAACTGTTGGTAGAGTTGTAGGGTGATAAGGGGGAAGAGGTGCGCACAAAGCTAGTGCGTAGACGTAAACAGCGAAGGATTCAATCTGCCAAAAGAGCGGTTAACCATGTGCTGTTCTGTGACTTGACAACTGTGCACGAAACAAAATAGATATAAATAAAAGTAGAGGAATTTCATCAGTGTGTTTTGTGTTTGTCTAACACAAAATTTAAAGATATGCCCCAAACATTAAATAATGCGGCTTTGTAAAAAAAAAGTCAATAAAAAAAGTCTTGCCCAGGGGCGCGGAAATCCACTCAGCGGGCCTGCTAGTAGTATACCTAGTATAAGCATAAGCCCCAGGCAGAGAAGAGAGAAGACTGGAACAGCATAAAGCAGTTAGTGCAAAAAAATTCATGTTTTGTGTAAATAAAAAAGATGTTGAACAAAGTAAGCGATATTTGATATTTGATTGAATACTAATACATATTGAACGAGCCTATCAATGTTGTTAATATCGCGTAGAACTTAATAAACTCGCCGTATTAACTTAAGAGATGTGAATCGGGACCGTGATACGGGGAAGAGGTGCGCACAAAGCTAGTGCGTAGACGTAAACAGCGAAGGATTCAATCTGCCAAAAGAGCGGTTAACCATGTGCTGTTCTGTGACTTGACAACTGTGCACGAAACAAAATAGATATAAATAAAAGTAGAGGAATTTCATCAGTGTGTTTTGTGTTTGTCTAACACAAAATTTAAAGATATGCCCCAAACATTAAATATTGCGGCTTTGTAAAAAAAAAAACTCAATAAAAAAAGTCTTGCCCAGGGGCGCGGAAATCCACTCAGCGGGCCTGCTAGTAGTATACCTAGTTGAATACTAATACATATTGTACGACCTTATCAATGTTGTTAATATCGTGTAGGGGTATAAGGGGGAAGAGGTGCGCACAAAGCTAGTGCGTAGACGTAAACAGCGAAGGATTCAATCTGCCAAAAGAGCGGTTAACCATGTGCTGTTCTGTGACTTGACAACTGTGCACGAAACAAAATAGA
Source organism: Gerris buenoi (assembly GCA_001010745.2). NCBI lineage: Eukaryota > Metazoa > Arthropoda > Insecta > Hemiptera > Gerridae > Gerris > Gerris buenoi. Next base: position 529,946 of record KZ651178.1, on the reverse strand, counting down.
TATAAATAAAAGTAGAGGAATTTCATCAGTGTGTTTTGTGTTTGTCTAACACAAAATTTAAAGATATGCCCCAAACATTAAATATTGCGGCTTTGTAAAAAAAAAAACTCAATAAAAAAAGTCTTGCCCAGGGGCGCGGAAATCCACTCAGCGGGCCTGCTAGTAGTATACCTAGTTGAATACTAATACATATTGTACGAGCCTATCAATGTTGTTAATATCGCGTAGAACTTAATAAACTCGCCGTATGAAGAAGTTCTTCCGCACCAGGTGAAGAAGTTCTGGCGACGCCACTATGTGTGGCTCTTTCATTGAAGCGAGCGTATTGCAATAAAGTACAAATTAAAATGTTAATTAATGTCAATTAATACAAAATGTAAAATTATCCATTAATTCAAAATTAAAATAAAGGTGCAACATTTGTAGAGGAGTAATGAGAATAATAAAATAACAACTTACAGTGTTTATGAATGAACAACGTTTTCAAATGAATCCAATATGCGGTATTTACCTGAAATCAAAAATAAATTAATTAATAAAACCATTACTATTACTATACAACTACATATTTGTTAAACAGCAATAACACGAAAAATAATATTTAAGTATACATCGAAATTGAAATAATAATAATCAATCGTATATTTCGATATCGAATCGTATAAACAAAATATATTGTACAAATCATTTCACCATGGTCGTTAAATAATAGGAGGGGAGGGGGGGACAAACCTATAGGCCGGACAATTCGGCGATCATAACCAGCACGTGCTGTAAAATGATAACGATAAAAATGTGTATACCGACTGCGACTTTAATAAAATGTATGATTGGTGAGGGTCAATTATAATTTGGAGAACATAATTATTTTCTCAAGTTTTAATAATAATAATAATGGTAGTAGTAACAAAACAAATCATTAAAACATCATTCTTCTGGTAATACACAGCTTGGTTTTCCGGTGAAATCCGCGTCACGAAGGGGTTGAAGTCCGACGTTTCGCTTCTACTGCTGGAAGCATCTTCAGGGGTGTGGTGCATCGTGGTGTTGACTCAAAGCAAACACAGGATGTACTGCAGCAGTGTAACGTCAGTACATCCTGTTGTTTATTACGTTACGAGGAAGCCTACGCACCAAATCATTCTTCTGGTTTACTTTGAAGAAGGAAATTTATTTTGTGAAACTTCGGTAAATTTAAAACTTTATTTTTTCACTTTTGACTGGTCCTCGCAATACTCAAATGCAAATATTTAATAACGAAAACTTGAGTCAACAATAAGTAAATGAAATTATTTAATATCGGATACCTCAATTGGTTGTTTCTGAGATTGGTGCAAACATCAGGGATCCCCATCGCAGCAATTAAAAGCTAAGTCTAGATAATATGCATTATTGAACTTGTAAAATTTGTTCAGCAATTAACAACACCTCAATTCAGCTTCGTTTCACTACAACATTCCTTTATTCACTACAAGTCTGGCAATGACTTGACTAAAACATTCCTTTATTTACTACAAGTCGGGCAATGACTTGACTGAGCCATTCCTTTATTCACTACAAGTCTGGCGATGACTTGACTAAAAACATTCCTTTATTCACTAAAAGTCTGGTAATGATTTGACTAAAACATTCTTTTATTCACTACAATTCTAGCAATGACTTGACTAGAACATTCCTTTATTCACTAGAAGTCTGGCATTCAGTGCAACTTACTCTAAATAAAATAAAATATCTGAAACCCAACAAATTTGAGACACCGCTTCCACGATAAATTTATTTAATTTGCTTTAACAAATTAAAAGCTGGAAGATAGATGTCTATGTATCGAAAAAATCGATGTTGGTTCGGTATAATGTCTTTCTGTTGTTCAGGTAATTAATAAAAATAATTATCGATTTAATTAGTTCAAATTTACAACGCTATAATAATTATAAAAAGTTTCTATATAATTGTAATTGAATGGTTTTCTAAAGACCTACTAAAAGAAAAAGAATATAATATTCTTAAATCGTAATTATGTTTATAATATGGAATAAATGAAACAAACATAAAAGTGTTAAAGCAATAAAGTCCCTTTTAAGAGGAGATTTTAATCTCCTGTTGAGATTTTAATCAACTGATTATATAACCTGATTATAATCCTTAATAATAACCATGATAGAGAAATTAGTGTTTTAAGAGAATTCGGTGGCAGCAATTTTATCTACTATTTTCCTTGGTTCTTTTGATAATAAATAATGTAATATAAAGAATAATTAGTTATTTATCATATATAATAACGAGTAAGTTACACAAAATCTCAGACATGACAACACAACAAACCAAAATTATGTCGCAATAAAACAATTTGAGTGACTTCAGTACACCAACTTCACAAAATCTGCCAACTTAACACCGCAAATAAACACTGAAAACTTATCATTAATTATACAAAGTAGATAAATTGAAACAGCAAAGTTAAAAAATAAGTTTCAAATTAATAAACGCAATCACAGGATTTTATCACTCGATTAAATTCAACACATAACAACGAAGTCCGCGTTGCATATAGACGCATAACGCACTAATCGTTCTCAGTTGGCAGGACTGGAAGCGAGATGGACCCCATGCAACGATCCGCTAGCTGCAAATAAATACCACCACTTCAAATATTAAGAGTAGATAGAAGGGGGGGGGGATGAACAATTTTCCAAACCATTCATAAAAAAAACAACCAACATCGGGAGTAACAGATGTGTTTTGGCACACGCGTGCCAACCTACAGTCAAACACTATGTCATTTAATAATTTATTCTAAGTCACCGTTCACCGCGGACAATCCACTGTCCACCGCGGACAAGGGTAGTCAAACAAAAAATGGACAAGCCTGATGAAGCTCAAGGTGAGGGTGACATACAGCGCTTGAGGGAAAAAGGTAATTACCGTTAATTTTTTAACGCAAATAAATTATATAAAAAAGATCCTATAGACCCAAGAAAACACACAGAAATATAGTGTTTTTATTCACAAAAAACCGAATTATGAATGTTTTAATAATAAATCAAGAAAAAAAAATTAGTTTTATGAAATTTAAATTAAATATGTGAGAAAGTTATATTCGAGTTTGTCAGAACATTTTATAAACTAGTATTTTTAAATAAATTAATATTTCCAGTTATGGAACTAACTTTCTTTCAGTAGTGGCAATAAGGGCCCGCAGAACCCGTGGCCGCGGGGGCCCATGGAAGGGAAATAGATGAGCCCTCACTAAAGGTTTGCAGGTGGGCCCCCAAAATCATACCACTGCTATGCTTTTTAAAACATGGCAATAATAGTATTAAGTTGTTTTACAAGGAGATTGACAAAGAAAGTCCCACCAGTCTTGTACCAGAACTTTGAGCGAATTTTTAAAGAAATCTGCGTAGTATTGGCTTCTGATAATATAGGAAAATTTTGATTTTTAATTTGGATGGGTGAAAAAAAAAAAAAAAAGGTACACAGGGGTGCGGAGTTGCGGGGTACAAAAGTCACAATAGTATTTACCCTAAAGCATTTAAGAAAGCTATTTAAGAATACAGTAATTGTTGTTATGTACACTTTTGTCATATTTTAAAAA
>KZ651178.1:499805-517421 GCA_001010745.2 Gerris buenoi | reverse complement strand
TGTGTACCGATTTGGACCATTTCAGATTTATACCTTCCTGTGGTTGGTTACTATGGCCGTGCCGAATTTTGTTCGGATCGGTTCAGCCGTTCAGGAGAAAATGTTTGTAACCTGTACCTCGTACCCCTGTGTACCGATTTGGACCATTTCAGATTTATACCTTGCTGCGGTTGGTCACTATGACCGTGCCAAATTTTGTGCGGATCGGTTCAGCCGTTCAGGAGGAGTATGCATCCGAAAAAGTGCAAAGTGTAGTATAAGAGCTTCGCTTCGCTCAGCTCAATTACTATTACTCATCCATAATCGCGTTCTCATTCCCCATCCAACGACCAACTCCGTCTAATACCTTGGCAATTTTTTCAACTGTCTTTCCCCCTATATCGTCTCAGTATATTTATTTATCATAATCATAATAAACAACGTTTTCAACAATATCTTACGATCTATCGTATATCGATTTCAATAAAACTTCGCTTAAATCATCTAATGTACTATTGAAACATGCATGCAAACATTTCAATCTGACACAAGCAGGAGTTTTTGAGTAGTGAAGAGATACATTTTATGATAGTGTAAATGGTCAGGGCGAGTGGGTTAAGGAATAGTCCTTTTCCTTCATAACTGTCACTACGCATCTCTTTAAAGGCCCTCATTCACGATCAAACATTTTGCGCAAACATGATATTTGCGCAAACCTGATGTCGGGCAAATTTAGGCCATACAGGTCAAACATCATGTTTGCGCAAGCATCAAACAGCCCCATACACGGTCAAAATGTTTGTGCAAACAAATGTTTGCACAAACATTTTAACCAGGTATGGGGGCCTAAACACTTAACTCAACATGATTAACTATTTTCCAAATATTCAATATTTATTGTATTAAGCGCGCTTTAATGAAAGAGCCACGCGATGCCTATTTTAAAAATAATAGATAAAGTCTGATAAAAATAGGCGAAAATGAAAATGGAAGGTTTAATCTAGTTGTTGCATCAGGTAAATACAGTAGAACCTTGATAACAAGTGTCTCAAGGGGATTAGGGAAACAGTCTTGTTATCGAGGTGCTCTTTTTGTTGAGGGTCGTGTTATCAAGGTTATTTTGGCTATCAGTCGTGTTATAGAGGTTAATAGAATGTTAGAAGCGGGGTGGGGTGGGGTTTTCAAATCTAGACTTTTTCAAGGTCGACCCATTCCTGTATAGTCGCGAGTCGCGTTATAGAGGTTGACTTCTCAAAACCACTTGTTATAGAGGTTCTGAGTTACGTTGTGAAACGGAAAAAAATCCGTGTTATTGAGGTTGTTTGGATAATAATAGTCGCGTTATAGAAGTTAATTTAACATTATGTGTTATGGCAATCTCAAGGGGATTTGAAAATTGCACTTGTAATTGAGGTTTTCGTGTTACTGAGGGTCGTGTTAGCGAGGTTCTACTGTATTTCCAATTCAATGAGAATGGCACAATTATGTGTGCACTATGTCACACCCGTCAATCAACACAATCTCAGTAAAGATGGCAAAAAATTTTTTAATTAAAACAAGGTTTTCTGATAAAGACTTCATGTCGAAGTATGTGAGAGTAACCTCTCTGGACATATTAAAGCAATTTTCAGAAGGGTTGTATTTTTAATTTACATCGAACCATAACAGACCCCCTACACTTTTTTATCATCAAATATTTCATCGGGAAATTAATAATTTGAATATAAAAGAAGAGATAAAGTCAGATACAAATACACAAGAAGGAAATGAAGAGTTTACCTAATCTAGTTATTGCTTTAGGATTATAGGATATTACTTCCAGTCCAATACTCTACCAATTTAGCTACAACAATGAATGATTATTAATTCTTATTCGAATGTCCAACGTGATAGCTTAATCCAAATTAATAGCGAAATGTTTCCTATATATATATATACATATGAAATGAGGTAATCAGACTGGAAATGCATCGATACAAGGTTCAAAGTCCGACCGCGGAGATTATTTTTTACCGCGTTTTTATTAGCTTGCTTTCTTGTTTGTTTGTTTGTCCAGTACGAATCTTCCAATCGATTTATAACTATCTTCCCGAGTAGCTAGACATTTGAAACTTTTAGAATAGCTCAGAACACGATGACAATGCATTAATTTTAATACTTTTAACCATCTTTCAGCAAAATTTAATTCGTTTTCAGCAAATTGTGCTGTATGGAAAGTTAGTTCGAACAAAATCCGCAAGTTATTTTATTTGTTTTGATATGTCCCATATTTACACTCTTCATTTTAACAGGTTTCAAATTTATGACAGAAAATTTAAAACGTATTACGTAAAAAGTTCTTTTTTTATCTTGCAATTATATATTTTCTTTCTCCCTTCTATGAACCCCTTCTCTCTTCTCTAGTATTAGTTGCAATGTCTAAACTGTATTATGATATTCAAAACTGAAAAGCAATCGGAATTTAATTAATCAATCTAAAATAACCAAGTTGAAGCCTTGAAGATTCATGTTCCTTAAGTTACGGGTTTTGTTTGGATAAAAAATACGATACAGTCACTTGAATTCGAACCCAAAAACTTGAGGCCTCATCCCAAAAGATCTACCACTGAGCTAAAAATGTAGTAGCCCTTTCGGACCATTATCAGATTAATTGTACGAAATTATAATATTTTATTTTCACGGAAACTTTTTAGTGAATTTAATTAGTCTATAAATTATTTTTTTAAAAAGGAATGTTTTCAATTCGACTGCGGTTTGATAGCTTTAAAAAAACAAAAAAAAACTAAAAATTTGAAATAAGAACCAGACAATTTTAAAGTCAAATAATTTTTGGATACGATTTGGTAGAAAAATGCGATTAGTCGCGATAATTAAGACCATTTCATTCATTCCAGCTGTCCTAAGGCTATTCATTCATTTATCAGTCAAAAGGTCATTCATTCATTCAAAATTCATAAGACCATTTATCCATTTAATTATGGGAAAGAAATTAGGTTACATTAATTAATGAACTAGAGGTAAGTCTTCTAGAACAGGTAAGTCTTCTTCAAAGTCGGTCAGAGATCAACGTAAGGACTCAAGAAGAGATCCATGGAAAAATTTAGTTGTAGTATAGAGAGCAGAACAGATTTTCATGAACAGAACATGTGTAAAGGGGATTTGTAAGAGGGTACATGGGTATTGGGTATGTACGAAGTTATAAGATAACGCAAGTCAAAATGTTTATTAGAGGCAGTCATGGTGAGGTTATAGCAAGGGGGGGGGGCCTCACAATGTAGGACCAGACCCTTAGGGGCCAACATGTGATGAACGCCCATCTGCCACGCACAGCAAATTACCCACGCCTTCCTACTGCAGTCAAAATATCAACCAAATTACAAGTGAGCATAATAAAAAAAAATCGGATCGAAATAACTTTCTGATGTTCGCGTCCATAATTACTTAGCTCGGTGTTTTCCATTTATATATTAGCTTTCGAATGTACATTTAATAATTATAGAAAAATTTACCAAAATTTATCATAAAAATAACTTCTCCTTGGCGGGGAATCGAACCCGGTCTCTCTCCATCCGGGTTTAAAGCTATTTTCTCAGGAACCATATATTTCCCGGGAAAACGGCTTATATCGTTAGATTCGTATAGCTGATAATTTCCTCCTTCATAATAATATTTTTAAGGTTGGTTAGTTCAGGAAAGATTAACAAATTCATCCATCAAACTAACATCTTTTTAAATTGTTTACTAACATTTTATTTCATCTCAGTTAAAACTAAGTATAGGTTCATTTCGTCTTTTAGTTAAGTACCGACTCCCCTAGAATGGGGGTACCAAAGAAGAATAGGAGACATAAAGCAAATCACAAATTTAGTACTCCCCTCCCTCCACTGTAAGTAGTTAAGTATAAGAAAAGAAAGGGATATTTAGTGCAAAGAACATTAGGACGAAGGAATATCACATTTCTGCATATCAAAGTGATGATATCCCTAATTAACTCACATTTCTGCATATCAAAGTGACGATATCCCTAATTAACTCACATTTCTGCATACCAAAGTGATGATATCCCTAATTAACTCAAACTTCTGCATAACCTAGTGATGATATCCCTAATTAACTCACACTTCTGCATATCCAAGTGATGATATCCCTAATTAAGTATTAAGGTAAAGACTATTCCTTTGTCTAATTTTCATAACCACCCAGCTATGTCAAATTTTTAATGTAACAGGGGGCAGCAAACTCAAAGAGCACAGGTTCTTTTTCTTTTTAAACAGAATTTAGCACACTGTTAAAAGTATAGATATGTTCATATTATGTGTAAATTATTTTATTATATTTAAATCATACCCAATCCATCCCTACCGTAGACTTAACTAGATTAATGTGATTGTCAGTCCGCCTTCAATTCCTACATTAAGGATAACCATGAGTAAGGCAGTGGTTTTTGCTATATTTTAGATAAAATTATTTAAATATATTGCAGATCTAGGGACGTGGAGAAGCGAGCATCTGGTTGAATGTACTGCGGAAAGAGTCGAGGAGGATATCGGATAACTTGTAGCCAAGAAGAACAAGAAGAAAATAAGTGAAACTAAGTAACAAGAGTTATTTAAATTCAAGAAGAAACCTGGGGGTCAGTCACCTCCCACGGAACCTCATTCCAACGCCACATCTACTTACTCTTGCTTCTACCTAGACAATACATGATCTAGTCTTCCTACATCTACTTAATCATGCCTATACCAAGGTAGAACACAAGAGTGAGTAGATGTTGGAGGACTAGACCATGCCTTGTCTAGGTAGAAGCAAAGTAAGTAGATGTTGGAGGACTAGACCATGTCTTGTCTAGGTAGAAGCAAGAGTAAGTAGATGTTGGAGGACTAGACCATGTCTTGTCTAGGTAGAAGCAAAGTAAGTAGATGTTGGAGGACTAGACCATGTCTTGTCTAGGTAGAAGCAAGAGTAAGTAGATGTTGGAGGACTAGACCATGTCTTGTCTAGGTAGAAGCAAGAGTAAGTAGATGTTGGAGGACTAGACCATGTACTGTCTAGGTAGCAGCAAGACTATGTAGATTTTGGAGGACTAGACCTAGACCGTGTACTGTCTAGGTAGCAGCAAGACTATAAAGAAAACTGGGCTTTGTAATAAGCACTTTAATTTGTATTACCAATCTACAAAAGACGACGAGTTACTGATTACGAGGATTTTCTGCCCACTCATACGGTTCCTGTTATAATTGTCAGGTCGAGAGACCTGTATAGTCCGCAGGTAGGTGCAATAACACGTCTCATTAGACAGCGCCGTTTATAACCATGCGTAGACTCGTTCCGCCAGGCTATTCCCCTTTTTAAATTCACTTAAATACCCCTAAGTCCCATATTACATCGTAAAATTAAATCATACGTCTAGGTTTTAATGTATTGTAAAACCAAAGTATAACTTACACAAGGGAATTTTAATCACCATATCTGTTAAATATATCTTCCATTTCATGCCTTATTTCCACAAACTAATTCATGGGAAAACTGATAAAGTTTAACTTAAAAAAAAATCGTTATTTGAGATCGTAGGTGATGTCTCAATAAAATACAATTGCGAAGTTACAAAGAATTCACAAATATTTTATTTTCCCATAAGTAAGTTAAATACATTTCAATGTAGAAAGAACTTTTGCTTAAATTAAGCAAAACGCTCGAAAGAAAATTAATGACAATTACCAACAGTTTGACTAAATAGCAAACATTCATCTTAAACCCCCCTCCTTTAGATTAATTAATATATAGAGCGAGGTGGAGGGATAGTGGACCGTGGGAGAGATATGAGGGTAGCGCCAGAGCGGAGGGACGTGGATACGCGCGGAGGAGGCCCGGCACGCGTCACATCGCAGATAACATATGGCGCCTCAGATGATTAGATCAAACACCCTTCTGCTACACCGCTCCGCAGCCAATCTGAGTATTTGCTCTATATGACACACTAATACACACAAAATCTAATCATAATCTACACAAATTAATCAACCCCGAATTCACATGGTAAAATAATACAGAATGTATACAATTCTACTACAAATAAGTATGCTATACGTAAGCTTCAAAGCACACACTAGACCAACCCTTTGCCTTTGAGGGTGAAGGATGATTATTTTGAGGCTTCCCTATATTTTTCCTGTGTTTGAGTTATAACTCAAAACTTAAGTGAAATGTTTCAAACTATTTTGTTTGATAGTTTCGGAGATCAGTTAATCCAACGACGCAGGAAATTTTAAGGGTCCTTTCTGTTTCGCCTACGAACCCAAATGGACTGCCAATCCTCGCACCCTACCACGTACTTTATTGATTTTATCCTTTTAGAGCCATTATTGTCTAATTTTTTATTAATTGTTTCCCCTGTTTTTTTGTTATCTGCCAAAACTGTTATGATTTTTTACGAATGAATTAAAGTATCCTTTATTTAATTTTTTTATTTTATTAAGTAGTAAGTAATTATATACTTATTATTGTCATTGCCCCAAGGAAAAACAAAATTCTGTTTGATACTGGGTTGGCTACAAAAATGTATTAAAATGTTAATCTGTATTATATCTACATCAATAAAGAAATTTTAATTATTAAAAGTATCAATTTAGCAAAAAAGTTAAAGAGTGCAGACGGTTCAAGTCAAGACGGTTCTTTCGATAAATTATAAAAGTTTTATATACAAATCAGATAAGCAGGGGAGACCGGGGCACAGAGGACCTCCGGGGCACAGAGGTCCACTGAGTATTTTTTATTAAATAAATGAAATCTGTATGATCTATTAGAGTTAGTTTGATTCCAGACGTGAGCAATCACTGGCAGAGTTAACTAAGTTTGATCAATTTTTATACACTTTTTTCAATTTTCAAGGAAAGTGATCTAATATTTACGTTATATATAATTAAATGTAACATTAATTTGATACAGAATTTTTAAACAAATTTACTGTATCTGATAAACTTAGGTCTTATATTTATAATGTAAATTGTTTTCATTTGTTTAAGTCTGTCGTGTATCTTGTCATAAAATGTTTTTTAATGACATGTGGCTTGGGGCACAGAGGACCGTAAAGGTATGCGGTACACCCCATGCTGTTATTTGAATTTGTAAAGAATGGACATATGGTTCTTGCGCAGGGGCTGAAGATGGCGATGAAAATATTGTTAGTAGCTACTGCCAAATAAAAATAAAAATTAAAAATAAAAATGTAGAATTTAATTTTGTTATTATAAACAAACGGAAGTGGTCCTATGTCCTATCTATTGGTCCTATCTAGCACCAATCGACTTTTTACAGAAAAAAATTAAAATAAAATACTTATAATTAAAATTAAGAACTGTGAGTCGGGGAACAGTTAGAGAAATGTTTATTCTATAAATACTTCTTATTTACATAATTTTATTTAATAATGCTGAAGTTATCTGAACACAAACCTTATTAGGTCCTCTGTGCCCCGGTCTCCCCTACTTTTAAAGATATAGGTTAAATAAATGTATATGTTTGTGAGCATGTGGAAGAGAAATAAATAACTGCAGAAGGTTGACACTTTAATAGGATCAAAAAAAAGGAAATTAGGACCTACATTACGAATTTCATTTAAGTCGGACGTGTAGTTTTTTAGATAAGTTGGTTTGCAAAAATTGAGCGACAGGCCGACAGACCGACATTCATTCTGACAGACAGACACGGAATTAAAAATTTTCCCTGATGTCTGACAAGACCTGTTCTGTCTTGCAATTTTTGAAATCGAAGACACAAAAAAATGTTCGTTCTTCAGAACGATCACATAGCTTTCGTTACCTTCAGTAAGCTCGGGTGCAAAAATGATAATTATAGAGAACGGATTCTAGGCTTTCATCTCTGGATACACAACTATCTATTTGTGAACTAAATGTCGATATATGAGTAACTTTTATATTTGTATGAATAAAATGTTTTCAGGACATTTTAATTTGAGGATATAGCTTGGGAAATGGATTTCAAATAAGATAACTTCTCGGCTACGAGCAGCTTCAGCTTTACAATAATTATTTCCCTTAATAAACACCCGAGAGGTTTTGCAAGGAAGAGCAAACCGGAAATTTAAACGGTAATGAAGTAGAGGCGCCGAGGCCTTGTGCCCGGAAAACCCCGAGCGTCGCTTTGCAAATAGGCGCCAGGCGGCGCCTATGAGTTGCCTCAGTTTACTTTTCTTCATTACTGCCCCTTTCTTCCCCCCCCCCCCTTTTAATTATAAAAAGGGTGGTTTTATATGTTTATTCGAGAAATCGATCGAAGAAAAGGGAGGATATTTTCCCAGGATATATTTGTCCGGAGATAACATGAATAGTACGGAAGTGCGGACGAGAACAAAATCGATAATGACCGACCTGGTTTTTTTTCTATAGGAACAAAGGAAATTCAAATTAAATATCGACAAACATAGTTATGCTTCAATTAACTTTAATTGATCGAGCGTAGTGAGTTCTTCATTTCAAGATTTCGGATTTCAAAAGTTTGTGTATTTGTACTAGTAGTAGTACTACACGGGTAGTACGAACTACTTGTTTGAACCTAGCAATAAGGCCATCTTTCAGGACTATTTTAGTATACACGTGGTGGAGAGTTCCAGCCACTTTACAGATTATACCTCTGTACATTGTACCGCCGAAGAGAGTATGATGTGATCATTAGTGAGCCATATAAATCAGAGCATCACGGCAAGGGATCGAACCCACGACCTCATACCTCCCTTAATTCAGTGATAGTCTGGCAGACGTGGTAATGGTGAGTAATTTAATCAACACGGTCACGCTGGCTCCCACTCGTTATCATATAACAACAAAACATCGGCTGCATAGTTCGGTAATCAGCCACAAACAGTGTTGGCATAACTTAAGAGATTCATTGTGATATATAGATATACCAAAAATTTGAAAAATACCCAAATGTTATATACATTAAAGTTTTGATGTGTGTCAAATAAGTTACAAAATCAGCCACTCGCTTATTGAGGTGTGACAATATTAACCCTCCCAAAAAATAACGAATAGAGGGAAATAATAAGGTACAGGAGATAACAAAGACATTAACAACCAACAGTGATAACAACGATACACTCACACTTATTAATGTTTCTGATATTAGATAAGACACACGCACACTGTCACAACTAGGCCTAGTACTAACAGATAGTACTCGACATTAGTCCCTCTAGTGTTTTAGTGTCTCTTCTACTCTTATAGATAACTACACGGTGGGTTGTAAGTGTGTGAGTGTGTTATCGACAGTCTTTAGGTGAGGCTTGGCTTTTCAACGTGTGTGTGACGTTACTCTCCCGAGTTTTCCGCTCTAAAGGTTTTTCTGTGAGAGTGGTAAAGAGAATTGTGAGTGTGTATGTGTGTGAGTGAGGGGTTCAACTTCCTATTCCAGATCGATAAGCCCAACCACCCTGTGACATAGAACTCAGACATAGTGACATAGCAAGTGTTAAACTGAGAGAGAGTGAGATACTAAGGCATGCAAGTGATAAGGATAGAGTTATAGATCTAGTGAGAGAGCAGGTGAGACTAATACTAGGGGAATCCGAGTAATAAGATAAAGTGAGATAATCCGACTCAATGAACAAGCCTACAAATAGATATATTTCATTTTTTAATTTGTATCGAGGTCACTATAATAAAGTTAAAAACTAGGTTATTCCAGCAAACTCATTAGGGCAACCGGCGACATCACCATGAAAACCTATTAATGTTTTTGTAAGGTGGAGCGTGGAGTGTCCAACGACTGAAACAACTATAGCCATTAGCTATACCTATAGACATTCCATACGGCTGCAGCCATACGGCTAGAGCTATATGGTATAGTTATATGGAATGGCCATAGGCTGCAGCCGTAAGGCTAGGGCAGTACGGTAATGCCATAGGCTGCTGCCGTATGACTAGGGCAGTATGGTAATGCCATAAGCTGCAGCCGTGTGGCTAGGGCAGTATGGTAATGCCATAAGCTGCAGCCGAGTGGCTAGGGCAGTATGGTAATGCCATAGGCTGCTTCCGTATGGCTAGGACAGTATGGTAATGCCATAAACTGCAGCCGTGTGGCTAGGGCAGTATGGTAATGCCATAAACTGCAGCCGTGTGGCTAGGGCAGTATGGTAATGCCATAAGCTGCTGCCGTATGGCTAGGGCCATATAGTACAGGTGTACGGCTGCAGCAACTTTATGATATGGCCATAGGCTACAGCCATGCGGCAAGAGCCGCTTGTTCAGCATCCAATTCAATTTTCAGTATCTCCGGTAACATCATGGAGGAATCAACGATGTTATTATGGTCTCTTCATGACGGAAATTAAGAAGAGCTACTATAATATCACTGGTACAACAGTCAAAAAGAAGCCCGAGTCAGCCGATGCCCTCTTCCAGAGTCGCGGAGGGATTTCAAACCAATTTGAAACCATACTTATAAAGAGAGACATTAATTTTATTGATGAGACATTTATGTGTTCCATTACATTCTAGAATGATACTACTTAACAACAATGTTACGTCAATAAAACTGCAATAACTATTTATGTGTTGCTATTATTACTATTATTATAAGAAAATGTAAGTGCAACAGAGTGCCAAAGACTGGCACACTGCCGACAATTGTTTAGTTTTCCCAGTACTAACTATAGAGGCTTTTACAAGCTAAATGTAATAGCGTAGGTTTCGACGTCAACATTCACCAAAACCTCTGACGTAATTCCTTCATAGGATTTAAATTTATTAAGCTAAATTGCACAAAGGAAGATATTTCCGCGTTCATTAAGCTAAGCCAGTAATTTTTTGGAAGTGAGCCAAGAATGAAACAATCTCTAACCACCTCAAACTATCTCTAACAGTATCTAACCTTCTCTAACCACCTCCAACAATTCCTAACCACCTCCAACAATCTCTAACCACCATAACAACCTCTAACCACCTCCAACAATCTCTAACCACCTCCAACAACCTCTTACCAACAATAACAACCTCTAACCACCAATAACAACCTCTAACCACCTCCAACAATCTCTAACCCTCTCAAACCAAAACCACCTCCCCACCAAACCAAACACATTCTAGCCGCCTTAAAGCACCTCCAACAATCTCTAACCACCTCTAACAATCTCTTACCACTTCAAACTATCTCTAACATTGTCTCCCCCTTAAAGAACATATGACTCTCTTACCACCTCCAACAATCTCTACCCACCTCCAACAAACTCTAACCACCTTTAACAAGCTCTAACTATCTCTAACCACTAACCACCTCAAACAATCTCCAACCCTCACACCACCTATAAAAATCTCTAACCACCTCTAACACTCACACACCACCCTAAACTGACTCTTATCGCCTCAAACCACCTCCTCCCACCTAACTTGGCTGCATTTAACAATGATTATTATAATTTATTTGTACATAAGCCTGTCCTTCTTTAGTTTTAATTTTTGATTATTGTTATTTGTTTTTCTTTATACATATCTTCGACTGTAAACAACAATAATATCTGTTTATACTCGTGATTATACCAGCCTTATACATACTAGGGATGAGATATCGGAGCGTTTAAAGATTAAACTACTCCTAACAATCGTAACAATTGTAACACAACTAGAAAAACATTTTTTTAACTCTTTGATAAACTCCTTATATTATATAGTATGCAAAGAGGACTGTACTTTCTTCAAACGAGATAAATCTATTCATAAAAAAGAACAAAGAAAGTGATAAAGTCGAGCAGATTGAAGTGATGCGGTGTACCCGACATCATACCAGTGATATAATCATTGAAATATAGAGCCGAGATGTGATAACGAGCGAGAAGTAACAGTGATAAACATGAATGAAACATCCGCTGTGACATAGTCAAGTGATAAAACTAATTACCCGAGAAAACCCGACTCAATTAAACACTAAACTCAATTACATAACACTTGTACTTTACCTTATACTTTACACACATCCATACATTATATATATATATATATATATATATATATATATATATAGTATTGCATACCTATAACTAACATTTGTTGTAATCTCATGAAGGGATTAAGAGATTTCAATAAACTGGTCGACATTGCAGTGCCTGTCTATTATAAGCAGCTGTTCTTTTGGCGTTTCTACATTTAACGAAAAACATGTATATTTGATTTAAGTTAGCACTCGTTAAATTTATATAAACTAAAATTGAATTAGTGAGGCGCGGTTTGATAGTCTAACTAGTTTCGTCAATTTATTTAAAATCATCATCAGGGTTTGTAAATTATACATTCGAATCAAGTGTTTATCACCAATTTCATAAATGCCCCAGTTTGATACAAGTCAAAGTTACAGACTCGGCCTCCAGATTTATTATGACATCAATTTACTGTAAAACTAACCTCAAGTAAATCGTTAACTAATGCGCGTTATCGTTATCACTAGAGTTCGGATCAATATGCACTTAAAAACATCAATATATGCATTTGAAAATTACGAAATATGCATATAATATATGCAACTTATCCCAAAAATATATGCACTTATCCCTAATATATACACTCAAATATGCACTTATCCCAAATATATGCACTTATCCCAAATATATGCACTCAAATATGCACTTATCTCAAATATATGCACTTATTCCTAATATATGCACTTAAATATGCATATATTCCTAATATATAAACTCCGATAGGCAGCTATAAATATTGAATAGTGCTAAGTAAAGGGTTTAGAATCATTAAGAGGGTTTAAAATACTCGTACACCTGGCATTTGAAGATTTGGCAGTAGATCACACAAGAATAACCACCAAAAATAGAGATATTGACTATATTTTAAAAACAATTAAAATTTACCATTATTTTACAATTAATTTTTAATAAATTATTTAAATTTAGGAAAAAGTAAGATAATTTGTCTGAGCTACTAAGACTTCCTCTAAATTTTTNTTATTTAATATTGATAAAAATGTATCATTAACCTATGGATCTTTATTTAATATTGATAAAAATGTATCATTAACCTATGGATCTTTATTTAATATTGATAAAAATGTATCATTAACCTATGGATCTTTATTTAATATTGATAAAAATGTATCATTAACCTATGGATCTTTATTTAATATTGATAAAAATGTATCATTAACCTATGGATCTTTATTTAATATTGATAAAAATGTATCATTAACCTATGGATCTTTATTTAATATTGATAAAAATGTATCATTAACCTATGGATCTTTATTTAATATTGATAAAAATGTATCATTAACCTATGGATCTTTATTTAATATTGATAAAAATGTATCATTAACCTATGGATCTTTATTTAATATTGATAAAAATGTATCATTAACCTATGGATCTTTATTTAATATTGATAAAAATGTATCATTAACCTATGGATCTTTATTTAATATTGATAAAAATGTATCATTAACCTATGGATCTTTATTTAATATTGATAAAAATGTATCATTAACCTATGGATCTTTATTTAATATTGATAAAAATGTATCATTAACCTATGGATCTTTATTTAATATTGATAAAAATGTATCATTAACCTATGGATCTTTATTTAATATTGATAAAAATGTATCATTAACCTATGGATCTTTATTTAATATTGATAAAAATGTATCATTAACCTATGGATCTTTATTTAATATTGATAAAAATGTATCATTAACCTATGGATCTTTATTTAATATTGATAAAAATGTATCATTAACCTATGGATCTTTATTTAATATTGATAAAAATGTATCATTAACCTATGGATCTTTATTTAATATTGATAAAAATGTATCATTAACCTATGGATCTTTATTTAATATTGATAAAAATGTATCATTAACCTATGGATCTTTATTTAATATTGATAAAAATGTATCATTAACCTATGGATCTTTATTTAATATTGATAAAAATGTATCATTAACCTATGGATCTTTACTTAATATTGATAAAAAGATACATCATTCGAATCAAGAGGCCGATTCTGTAATTTTGAAACCTCCCTTTTCATGTGATTATATACATCAAACTGTTGTTATGGTTATAAACATGCGCGCGCAACCTGTCAACGTGAATCTATAACTTTGTTTGTTGCTATATAATGTAGATATTGATATATAAGTGCTTGATATATTGCCCCAAAACAAAGTGACGCCATTATTGTTGTTTTCATTCACTTTTTCGAACTGGAATAACATTATTTTTGTTTTCACTCTCGTTTTCGGACTGAAATAGCCAATAAAAAGGACGCTGTCAATCCGTAGTTAGGTAATCGGTCACATACAGCGCTGGCATCACTTTACAGATTCACTACATTATATAACAACTCTTGAAATTATGTAGACCTCTAACCACCAATAACAATCTCTAACCCTCTCAAACCAAAACCACCTCCCCACCAAACCAAACACATTCTAGCCGCCTTAAAGCACCTCCAACAAACTCTAACCACCTCTAACAATCTCTTACCACTTCAAACTATCTCTAACANAGTGCTTGATATATTGCCCCAAAACAAAGTGACGCCATTATTGTTGTTTTCATTCACTTTTTCGAACTGGAATAACATTATTTTTGTTTTCACTCTCGTTTTCGGACTGAAATAGCCAATAAAAAGGACGCTGTCAATCCGTAGTTAGGTAATCGGCCACATACAGCGCTGGCATCACTTTACAGATTCACTACATTATATAACAACTCTTTGATATTATGTAGAGGTGTTTAATATAATATAATGTCACAGTGGATATATGTCAAAGTTACAGAATCGCCTTCCAAGTGTTAATCAACAACTTGATAAACATCCCAGTTTGAGGTCAATGTTTCAGAATCAGCCTCCAAGTTTTTACTTTCTTATATAAAGAGAAAGTATTTTAATGGCGCGAAAATTCGATTTTGAGATTTTGATTAAAAAATTATTTCTCGAAAACGGTTCCGACGATTTTGATTAAAAAATTCTAAAATGTAGTCCATTTAAATACGAATCTAACGATAAAAGATGTTTTCCCGGGAATAATCTAGTTCCTGAGGAACTAGCTTAAAACGCGGACAGAGAGAGCCCGGGTTCGATTCCCCACCCAGGAGAAATTATAATAAATTTAATTATTATAAATTTTCATTAAACGTTCAATAATAATACAAAAACAATAGTACATACAAAAACTAATAAATGGAATACATTGGACCCAAGTATATATGAACTCGTATATGAGAAAGTTTGTCTGAGTTTCTCAGACCGAATTTTTAAGACATCAATTTACTGTAAAACTAACCTCACAAAGTACGCGTGTGATAACGCCGCGCTCAAAGGTAATTAAATGAAGACCCGTAGATTATTTCGAATAATATCTCAATAATCCACGGGTCTTTATTTAATTATTTATTTGGGGAATTATTTCCGGCAGCATTATCTACATTAGATCGACGCACGCGTTAAGTTAATTTGTCTTTTTACTTTTATAGTGAATTTATAAATCGAAAAATTATAAAAATTAATTAAATCGTCGAATAACTTAGCCTGTATTTAAATTAATCAACTGGTTTATAAAATGGACGGATAATTTAAATAGGGAATAGTGAGTCTGGGATTAGGTGCGCTCAATTACAACACTAAATCACTTTCATCGCTATTACCGTATATTTAAATTCCAATGAATCATTACTAATCCCGTACAATATATTTCAACACGATGTATTCATAAAAAAAGTATCCAATTACAAATTCATTAGAAAAAAAAACACCCGGTGTAACTTATTAATTATATAAAATATTTTTTTTTAACTCAATTAATAACCATAATGATTAAATTAAAAGCACTTTTGCAAGAGACTTTGTCGGTTAAATATAATTACACTTTATAACTTCGAAATTAATCAATTTACTTTTTAAATCAAGTGTATTTTAATCCTGAAAACAGTGTTATATCCAAGGTTGAACTTGATTTAAAAACTTACTGGTATAACAAAGGGAAAAAATTGTCCTTTTGGAGAGGAAGGGGGATGTAAACATTAACCAGAGTAAATATTAACCAGTGTAAACATTTACCAGTGTAAAAATTAAACAGTGTAAACATTTACCAGTGTAAACATTAACCCGAGCAAATATTAAACAGTGTAAACATTTACCAGAGCAAATATTAAACAGTGTAAACATTTACCAGTGTAAATATTAACCAGAGCAAATATTAAACAGTGTAAACATTTACCAGTGTAAACATTAATCAGTGTAAACATTAAGCAGTGTAAACATTCACCAGTGTAAACATTAATCAGTATAAACATTAAACAGTGTAAACATTTACCAGAGCAAATATTAAACAGGGTAAACATTTACCAGTGTAAACATTAACCAGAGCAATTATTAACCAGGGCATACATTAATCAGGGTAATCACTAACCAGTGTAAACATTAATCTGTGAAAATATTAACCAACGTAAACATTAACCAGTATAATCATTAACCAGTATAATCATTAACCAGAATAAACAGTAATCAGTGAAAATATTAAACAGAGTAAACATTAACCGTTACCAATATTAACCAGGGCAAATCATAAAAAATCTGAGCCAGTATAATCATTAACCAGAATAAACAGTAATCAGTGAAAATATTAAACAGAGTAAACATTAACCGTTACCAATATTAACCAGGGCAAATCATAAAAAATCTGAGACCCCCCCCCCCCCAAATCATAAAAATGCATCATCTTAGGGAACTTATTGGGCGAGACACTTTGGAGTAATGTTTTGTCGTTTGGAAAATAAAAATGTATATAAGAAGGCGATTGTTTCACGTGATCATAATAATGCTTCAAAAGTTGTACCTTAAACAAACCTTTACTTACAAATTACTCAAAAAATTACTCTTTTTTTTAGGATTTATATTCACAATTAATTTTCCTCATAAGCGCTTTTTTTTAATTGTCTATAACTTTATTAAGGTTATAAAGGTGGGTTACTTAAGGCGACCAGTTTGACCAAACTAGCTTCATACTTGTGTCATTGAGCACACTGATAAAAAAACAAATACCACGAGAATAATAATTCTGTACCTTGGTACTAAAACAACCAATGTCAATTTTTGGTGATAATGGGATAAATGCGTTATTGTACCTCATAAGGTAAATAGACATAATTGCAAAGAACAACCAATTCTCTATCACATTCCTTGTAGTAGATACGAATGTTTTCGTATTTACCAATGTCAGTGATAGAGGGGTAATTTTAGAGCTACAACAGCCTAAGTAATTTTTTGCCGAAACTGCAGATTTTTGACATTGCGGTTATTTAAGCATTAGGCCTCTTTCACACGAGGCAACTTAGTTGATTCCACTAGTTGACTGGCGGTTGAAAAGGAGTGCAGCCGGGTAGGAAGTGTTAAGGAATCGCCCGAACCCCTTCACACGAGTCAACTCGTCCGCCCAGGCAACTAGGAGCCCAGGCACATGTGCCGCTCGCGTTCTCATCCTAACTAGTTGATTCAACTAAAAAGACACTACAAGGCATTAGCCCCTTCACACGAGTCAACTTAGTTGAGTCAACTGGGACATTTGTTCGATATGGATTCTACTTTCTCTTTATCCTTATTAATAATTTATCCT
>KZ651178.1:467689-478981 GCA_001010745.2 Gerris buenoi | reverse complement strand
GGGGGGGGGGGGGGGGGGGGGGGGGGGGGGGGGGGGGGGGGGGGTCCCCTCCATACAGTTTAGAATAGACATTGCCACCCCCGTAGTACTAGGAAAAATAAGGATTAATTCTCGTGTGCACCCTCAGAGTGAGGAAGGGGTAGAGGGAACAATGCTGTATAATCTAGATATCAAAAAGTGGTTCATTATGCTCTTCCTCGATACTAGCTCTCTCAAGCGGCAGTTTGATAAAAACATCGATATACCGATAAAAACTCGATATTCATCTATTATCAGCTGGTAATAATAAGTGATATTTCCTTTTAAAAAAGTTTTTTGAAGTGAAACTTCTTCGGCGGCGGTATATAAGATTTTTTTTATCTAGTGAAATCGTGTAACGAAGTTTGCGATTCGAGACTCGTTTCCAAGATTTTTACAGATTAATTGTAATGAAATTTGTGTAATGAAATGGAAGTTGTGTTTCGAGACTAATCCTGGTGAAAGATTTATCTGTAAAAAATATTTCACTCAGGCGAGTTGCGAACCACCGACCTTCTGATCATGAAGTATACGTGCTATCCATCGCTCCAAATACATTGACAGGTAGAGAGAACACAAAAATTGGTATATAAGCGTAATGTTAGATGGATTATAATTAGACTAGGTTCATGGCAAAGGGTTTAATTGTATACTTACAAGAAAAAAGTAAAAACTAATCAAACTAATTTAAATAAGTTATTATATCTATTTAAAGACCGCAAATCAAAACAAATATTTATTTTTATTGGAATAAATGTGGTTGCCTTTGCGTAGCAAAAACAAATCATTTTGAGGTGCGTCGGCGTCAGAGGGACACTAAACTCGATTGTATAAATTATAAATGATAATATATACATCATCGTGTAACGAAGTTTGCGATTCGAGACTCGTCCAAGTGTAACATTTTTACAGGTTAAATGCATTATATCTATTTAAAGACCAGCAAATTAAAAAATATATATTTATTTTTATTGGAATAAATGTGGTTGCCTTAGCCCAGCAATATTTTATTTATTTATTTTTTATTTTTTCAATTAAATTTCCCATAACAATTTCTTAATCTTTAAATAATAAATTCGACAAAAAATGAAAGAGAGCAATGCATTCTAGACTTAAGTTTCACTTCTAATGCGTGAGAACCTCACAATTTTTTTTTTTTTTTTCTAAGTTTTGTTATTATAGAAATATACTTTAATTTATTACTCTACTTTAATTATCTAACGGCAATGACGTCATTTATATAAACATAGTACAGTTCCTGGACAACAAAAAGTTATCTTGCATACAACAAATTCGCCTTCCGTCTTCTGCAGTCACATAGATTTGGTTCTTACATTAACATCAAATATTGTTTTGAATAATTTTGTTTGATTTTAATTTAAAGTGATTACAGGCGACTGGCGACTAAAGGCTATTATAATAAGTATGGTAGATACGCGCTGCAAATGAAGGATTTTATTTAACACACACTCGGGCTAAGCTCACTAGAAAGATTTAGTATCGAGAAAGAGAAAAATTTCTTTTCAAATGGGATTGTCCTCTCTACCCCTTCCTCTAAAAATCTACCTATAAAACTCTACCTATAAAAATTCACCAGTCTAGATGGGCCTTGAACTTGCTACCTCCTAATCTTAAGACCTGAGCCTTGGACTAACCACATGGCCAAGAGATTATTGTACGTCGAGAAGGTACATTTCAGTAAAATAACGTTTGGGTTATCTGACCCTATTAGTTCCAATTTTTAATACATGAAAAATAGAGCAGCACCATCGGCGCACAAGATGTTTCATCCCCACCCCTACCAGCTAGACATGGCTGGTGTCATGGTGTCATCGCTTTTAACATTTTCCCCCTTTCTTGCTCGGCGCCTCTATAAATGGTTGACATTTCGGCGAAAGTTGCGCGATACAATTAAATACTTGGTTTCAAAGACCCGCACTTTCATTTCCTAACACGTTGATATTAGTTTTTCACCTGCAAATCTAAGTGGTTAAACGTATATGAAGTGCGAACTATCATCAAGTTGATTTACGGTCTACTAACTAATTTTGTAGTCGGGATCATGAAAATCACACGATCTTCATTATCTATAGATGCGTCCATATTAATTCACATAATACTTGTCATTAACTATTGTAAGAAAAGATTAACATTAAACTACACATAAATATTGCAATTACATTATAAATTGTCAATTAAATGAATGTNAATATATATTTTATTATAAATAGGAACACAATATTATTACAGATGTAAAAATATATTAAAATATACTAAGGCGATAAAGCACTATTTACCAACGATAAGTCCAATAAAAAATATTTATAGTCCGAAAATGAAAATAAAAACAACAATGACACTATTTTGATTTCGACTTCGATTTTTTTTTTTTTTTTATATAAATACATATATGTATACCTTAATTTTTGTAGATAACCTTATTACTTTAATTTAATTATCTAACCATGACGTCATTACATTAATAAACATTTTACAGTTCCTAGACAACAAAAAGATATCTTGTATAAAACAAAGTCGTCTTCCAAACTAAAGCAGTCACATCAGATTTGGCTCGTACATGTTTGATATTTTGAATATTTTTTTTTTTAACTTTTTAACTTAAAATGATTTCAGATAAGTAAAGACTATAATAAGATGTAGACAAGTGCTGCAAATGAAGGATTTTATTTAACACTGATACTTTAGTTCGGGCTAAGCTCACTTGGGAGATTTAGTATCGAGAAAGAGAGAAATTAACCATTTTTCAAATGGGATTGTTCCCTCTACCCTTTCAATCTGAGTGTGTAGTACCTATAAAAATTCACCAGTCTATAGATGGGCCTCGAACTTCGAACCTCCTACTCCTAATACCAGAGCCTTGGACTAACCAAATGGCAAAGAGATTATTTTTTTTGTACGTCGAGAAGGCAAATGTCAGAAAAATAACGTTTGGGTTATCAACCCTATTAGATCCACTTTTTAAAACGTGAAAAATAAAGCAGCACCATCGGCGCACGGCGCACATGATGGTTCACTCCCACCCCTACCAGCTGGACATGGCTGGTGTTATAACTTTTAACATTTTCCCCCTTTCTTTCTTGGCGCGTCTATAAATGGTTGACATTTCAGCGAAAGCTCCGATACAATTAAATACTTGGTATCCCCCCCCCCCCTGACATGAAAATGAACCCCCTTTGAAAATGCAGACCCGCACTTTCATTTTCTAACTTAACCTTGATAAAAGTTAACAAGGTTAAAGTAAAACTTAAGAAAACAAGTTCAACGCCTTCATAAACTAACAATGATACAACGGAAGGCGCAACTTTAATAGTCCAGGAGATAGCCCGAAAAAAGTGTCTGACTAAAGGTGCTTTTATATCTAACCTTTGAGTGTTTACATACCGATAGAAATTGCTTGAGATTAATGTCGTGGATATATGTATGACTATGACGCTTCTCATATTGCTTATCTAGCAATAAATGTACGACCGTAAGTTTATGTTTTATCGTACCATCAAGCTATAAACATAATTTTGATAAAGCTAATCTTTTAATACCTTTTAATAATATGTGGTCGACTAAGTTCACCTGCGGGACATAGCTTGACAATAGACATTTTGAGAAAAACTGCGTAGAGCGGCCTTGTCCCGCCAATTAATGGTGGACAATGTGATTTTCATGATCCTGAGGACAAAATTAGTTAGTAGACCGAAAATCAAGTCGAAATTGGTTTGCCCCTTGAATTATTAGTTATTCAAATATTGCTCCAAATCTAAGTGGTTAAACGTATATGAAGTGACAAACTATCATCAAGTTGATTTACGGTCTACTAACTAATTTGGTAATCGGGATCATGTAAATCACACGATCTTCATTATCTATAGATGCGTCCATATTAATTCACATAATACTTAGCATTAACTAGTGTAAGAAAAGATTAACATTACTACAAATAAATATTGCAATTACATTTTATATTGTCAATTGAATGAATGTAATTAAATGTAATATTTATTTATTTACAAAAAAAAAAAAAAATTATAAAGGCTTCAAGGAAATAGGAAGTAAAATAAGATCATTTGTCAATGTTATTATACTTTAGAGCACTGTACTTACTAGAAAAAAAAATCCTGGAAAATAAACTATATACATAGAAATATATACATATTAGACTTAGAAAAAAGAGCATAAACAACTTTTGATTTCAAGGACTGAAGCATATGAAGAAAAAAAATTGCATTGAATTGAAAATAAGGAGGGAATCTAGGTGGTTTAATTATAAACATGTTTTCATAGTTGGATTGCACGAGAAAGGTGAAGGAGAAACAATGCAACAGTTGCATTGTCCTTCCAAGGTGCAGCGTGCAACTATAGAAGGACGACGGAGGAGTTGCATCGTCCTTGCAGGTGTTCATGCAACTGACCTTACCTCCGTCTATCTTCTCTACTTCCTACATTATGCAACTGCATTCCTCATTATAACTTATTACAATTACAAATAAAACTATAAACTATTATTACCAAATCTTATTACTCTGTAATAAAAAGTCCTTCAATTTGACTATTATTATCTTATTTCCAATGTATATTGTTTATTTTGAATTAGTCCATTATCATTATTATTATTATTATTTATTTTTATTGTATAAGTGGATAAGGTTTGCCATTTGAATAGTCGATTGGTACAAGTCTATTTTATTATATCGAAGGCTTAATCTCGTTAATATTACAAACATTATCAGTATTATTACAAATGATAATTTGGTTTGCAAGATGTTTACGCTGATTATTATGATTAGTGAGGAGAATAATTTAGAAATGTTGAAGAACTTGCCAGAGGGAAGTAAATCCAGGTGTTTCATTAAAACACTTCACAGAGAAAAATATCATTAAGACTTTGTTGCTGCTTTTGCCTTATCGGCTATTTATACGAATTAAATGCATTTTATAAAGTTGCCTTTTTGAGGCTTTGAATTCCTTTAAACTCACTTCTCTTTTGGTAAGAACAAAAAAAAAAAAAAAAAAATCGGTCCGAGACAACTCAAACAAACTTTCTTATATGTGAGTCATAATTACTTAGCCCAGTGTTTTCGGTTTATTAATTTTCGTGTTTTTGTAGGTATGTTTCATTATTATTGAGCATTTTATCAAAATTTATTATAATAATAACTTCACCTCGGCGGGGAATCGAACCCGGCCTCTCTCCGTCCACGTTTAAAGATATTTTCTCAGGAACAAGATTTTTTCCGGGAAAACAGCTTTTATATATCGTTAGAATTTAAATGGACAACATTTTAGAATTTTTATTTAAAATCGTTGGATCGAAAGTTTTCGATAAATAATTTTTTCCACTTTTTTTTCCGTTTTTAGGGTTTTGCAGATACTTCTCAAAACCCTTATGCCGAGGGTGATGTGTCCGTCCGTCCGTCGCTCTTTGGTTCGTAGGGCCCGAACCGTTTAAGCGAAATTGCTGAAATTTGAAACACTGGTGCAACTTTTTGACCCAACCTCATGAAAAATATACAGAAGTTCATAACTAGATTTGCGCATGCGCAATTCGAAAAAATGTGGTCAACTCAAAAATTTATATTTTTTTAAATTTTTAAGTGGGGATCAAATGAAAGCTGCTGAAGAGTAGGACACAAATATATTTTTTTAAATTTTTAAGTGGGGTATCAAATGAAAGCTGCTGAAGAGTAGGACACAAATATATATATGCTTTTTTAAATTTTGCATTCCATATATAAAATCAATATACACAAAAAAAATCCCCCCCCCATACCACTATAGATCGGCTGGTGCTAAAATTTCGAAATAATTCATGCTAATTCCTTATAGTTGGGCGATGATATTTCCGGGAGTTCATTCCCAGGTTTTAGTAATTGCTAATTTTGTGCGCGAAAATTTGGAGTGCGCCCAAAATTTTATTTTTTAAAAATTTTGAGTTGGGTATCAAATGAAAGCTGCTGAAGAGTAGGATACAAATATATATTTGCTTATAATTACATAACGGGGATACTTTATCATCTACAAAACCCTAAAAAGTACTTGGACGCAAGTACTTCCCTGTGATTTTTTATATTTATTTATTTATTTGTCTTCACTTTTTTTAAGCACCCCCAAATTTGGAGATTTTCAAATTTATTTTTCATTCATTCTTTTTGTTTTATTTTATTTTTTCAGGCAGTTAAAATTAATCTGGGGTCCCACCTTCGCGGGCTACTGTCGACAAACTATCCAATTTTATTAAAATATATTATAGGAGTAAATAATATGGTATGTTAGTTGCTCTTACGGAAGAAAACAAATGGGCGCATAAGGTTGAAACTTATAAGGGACCAATAGTAGGCTAATTATCAACAACCTTAAACATTTCATTAAAATCAGATGAGCAGCTTTTAAGATAAGTTGGTTCGCAAAAGAGTTGAACAATAGACAGACAGACTGACACGAGACCAAAAAATAGTTCTGTCCAGCAAATTTTGAATATGGAAACAGGAGACAAAAAAATAATAGTTTTTCAAAACGATCACATATTGTAGCGTCCGTTACCTTCGGTAAGCTCGAAATCAATTATTTGAAGCTAGTTTTAAAATAAACAAATTATTACTTCATGAAGCAATAGAAATAACTCTTTCTATAATCTCTGTAAATATTTCATTTTCAAACGCATAAATCATGTGGTTTCGAGAGATAATATCACTTAAAAACTTCAGCATATGTCCTGCGGCAAATAAATAAAATGTTTTAGCTTCAGTAAAGAAAAGAAACCACTAAATTATATTATTAGTATACAATTAATTAAATTTAAATAACATGTTGTAAGTAAACTAATAAATTGCGCAAAGATATGTCGTTAGAGAGAACGTTAAAAAATTATATAAAACTACTAGATATTTATTATTTATATAATGTTGTATTAGTCTTTAATAAAAAAATATGTAATACAAGTGGGTATTTAATATTTATTCGAGACTAAAATGTTTTGACATAATCAGCTGACATTATTAATTTTATTTATGTCGTATTTACTGGGCGATAATAACATTGGTAATACACACAAGCAATTGCCTCTAATACACAATTAGGAATCACTTAAACATTACAATATTCATTTACTACTACCCTCGCTATTAAATATTTAAACAGAGATTATGACTTCAATATTTTACACGTAATATGATATTAATAGAAATCACTGACCCAGGTTAAATATTGGATTTAATCCAAACCCATTTATGACTTTTCCTTATTAATATTTATATTATTTTAAATGAGGTTTATTTATTAAGGCAATTATGTATTACGTATATATGATATTGGGATTTAAAAGTATAACTTTTATAGACTTAAAAGCTTATAAAAGTTCGAAAGCGAATTTAAGTCCCGTTAAAAGTAAACCCAGATTAATTTTAACCGCCTGAGAACATTGACTTGTTCAGATTTAATATAGCGGCTAATCTACGGTAGCTAAAATTATACATTTAAAGGGGCCCACACACTTACAGTTTAACTGCAGGCCGTTATCTTCTACGATTATCGTAAGGCCAAAATCTCAGATCACCACACATTAACAGTCCACAGCCTGCAGGCAATCGTAAAGAACTACAGATCTGTGCCTGTATGCGCCACACACTGTGCGATGAGCGCCTGCAGGCCGAGATCTGACGATTTTTAACTGCAGTCCGACGGAGGGAAATAAACAAAATAAAGANAAAAAAAAATCCGCCAATTAGTGTGGCACATAGCTACCTCGTGTCCTATATCGTACATTTTAATAATTTTATGCTTTTACAAACCTATTTTTGTTAGATTTATTTAATTCTCACCAGTTTTATTAAATCTGTCAAAAATTGTTTTGCTTTTTTTACGCATGAATTAAAAATATCAATTTAGCAAAATTTAAAGAGCGCAGACTGCTAAAACTAATCTGGGGCTATCTGCGGGCTATAGTTTTGATTAACTATAAAAGTTATATAAAAATCATATAGGTACTTTTAAAAGCAATAGGTGTAATTAAATTTATGTTTGTGCGCATGTGGAAGAGACCATGGGACCAACAATGGGCTCATTATAATGATCTACCATATAAATTGAATTAAAATCGGTATTTTTTAAGATAATCAGGTTAAAAACAAGTAAAGACAATCAAGGGACAAAAAATGTTCCCTGATAACTGAATGATATATATGTATCTGTCTTAGAATTTTTGAAATTTGAAAGAGAAACAAATAGGCGCAGAAGGTTGACAGAAACGGAACCAAAAATGATCCCTGATGTCTAAAACGGATTTCTGTCTTGGAATTTTTGAAATCAGAGACCTACAAATTTTTCGTTCTTTAGAACGATCACATAGCTTCCGTTACCTTCGGTAAGCTCGGAAGCAAAAGTCTGACAAAACAAAAGTTAATTTAAAACCAGTAAATATGAATTTGTTTCAAACATTACCTGTTTGAGTCATTCAGTCATTTGACAATCAATTATCAGTATACTTCTGGAGTTTGATTTTCTAACAATGTTCTCAATGTCATTGAAAACGGTTTAATCGAATGAAAAAAAAAAACCAACCAGACTTTCAGTTTGCCATTAGGAACAGAAGGTTGGCTATATAAATTGCTACGAGAAAATAAAAAAAAGTGTGAAATTTCCAAAGTAAGGTGGGTTATACTGGGGGCAGATGTTGAAGGGGTGGAGGCAAGACGTGAAATATCGACTGGATGGCAAGATATGGGGATGCCAAGACAGTACTGTCATGGGAATCAGTCGAGACAGTACTGTCAAGGGAGCAAGGGAGGTCCTTAATACCCATACTAAGCCCCAACTCCCATACTAAGCCGCAACTTCCTGTACTAGCCAGACTCCACCCTATACGTTGTACCAAATCCAAAACATATTAAAAACACAACCCTGCACGAGATCATCCCTTCCTGCAGTCTATTGTGTACTTTAATCATCTCCCCTCATAAGTAATTCCAGCTCAATATCCTATTCTAATAGTCCACCAAACCCTGATCCAAACATCTGTATATTATATTACTTATTAACGTCCAATGCAATCCAATATAAATCAAGTCTAATGTTTAAATAAACCAATAGCAATAGCCTGCATAAGTTATCAGAAGATTACGTGCAACAAACTATGATGTATTTGAGAAATTAGAGAGTGGAGGTCATCTTAATAAATAACAAACAGTCTCTCCACGGAAGATAATACTGGTTTATTTATCAAAGCAGCTTTCGGCTTTTATAAAGACATCATCAGTGCCAATTTCAGTAGAACTATATAGATACATTATAATGTAGTGTCGGAGACTAACGCAAGACTCCCTGATGATTGATGATGGATTTATAAAAGCCGAAAGCTGCTTTGATAAATAAACAAGTATTATCTTCAGAAGAGAGATTGTTTCTTTTTTGAAGTGAAACTTCTTTAGCCGCGGTTGAGTAAATTTGCTTGACCAAAATTGACATCGGGAAACGAAGTTCGCATTTCGAGTCTCATCCAAGTGAAACATTTTTGATGTGAAATTAACGAAATTGCAAGTTTTATTCTAAGACTCGCCTGTGAGATATTTTAATCGACTGCCGACTTAGGCCGGCTGTAAAAAATTAAAGATTTACCTCTAAAAAATCTACCCTCTGAACGAGTCTCGAACCCCCGACCACTGGATTGAGAGTCTGATGTGATAACTACTTTGCCACGAAAGTAGTTGAACTTAACTTGTCACTTCTAATGCCTGAGAGTCTCACACACATTTTTATTTTATTTATTATGATGTAGGTAGTTGCTACGAGGTTACGTGCAATGATCTACGTTTTATTTATAACCACAGCGGTAACCTATCACTGGTGAAGTTCAACTAACTCCCTCACCCAAGCATTTTACACATAAAAATAATTGTTCGTATAATGTGAAAAAATCAGAATATGAAATAAAACGCATTTATGTTCGTGAAATGCGCGGATTTACATAAATGAACTCATCAAGATAAATTAAGTCAAGTACATTATTTAACTCACGTAAATCCTTTTGGGCTGAACAAAGCAAGAAACAACCAATGAAATGTAAAGCCTCACCTGTAACACAAGATAATAAATTCTAAATCTCAACTCTCAACACAATTGATTTAAATTATAAATACTCAGTATTATACTAAACCAAAAATATAACGTCACAATGTTCCAACATGAGCCAAGTGTAAAAAGTTCTTTTGAGAGTAAACCGCTTTTGAACTTTTATTTATTGTTACACGCCTTTATTGACTTTTACTTATTAAAATGTTCTAATAAATTTTTAAACCACACATTGGTAATAATTAATAATTACCAATAATAAAAATAAAAATTGTAGCTACTCACTATCAACGGTGAAAATAATTTTGTGTATATAGTATAACTATCTCCTAATGAGAGGTGGTCTTTATAAATGTTAAAATTAAATAAAAAATATATTTCAATAATTAATAAATTGACGTCAGAAAACATTATTGTAACATCAATGGAAATAAAAAATTGATTAGTGATGTAAAAAACATAAAATATCAATAACTTATAAATAATTGGAATCAGAAGTATGGAAATATTTATATTTATATTATAAACACAATTATTTTCCACATTAATTGTAAGTTTAAGCTACAATTTCTAATTTTATTATTGTTTATTATTAACAATAAAATTTATATTTTTGACATTTCATGTTTAGGCTATGGAACATAACTCAAAAAGCGTTACGTTACTTAAAAACTCAGAGAAGTGTAATAGAGAGTTAAAGCTATAGGAGGTCTGCAAACCAGTCTCCAGCTGTAGGGGCCTCCCCTACCGAGCTTCGCAGAGCCGAAAAGAGTTCCACTGGTACCAGGGAAGTAGGTACTCGCAGGAGGTAGTCGTATTTGCTCTAGACGTTGCACTAGGCTAGAGGTAAAACGTACTCGAAGGTAACCGACGACGTGACATGTAGTTCGGCTACTTTCGGGTCTTTTATTGGGGTTTTGCTTCGTTTAATCAATTGTTAGAAGGGAACTGAAATAAATGTTAATTTAATCTTAATACGATTTTAAAATGAAAAAAACTGTGACAGAAGATGACCCTATATAACGTCGAAACGTCTCATAAAAAAAAGCGAAAATAATTGTTATTTATTACACCTAAGCCATCCATCAACATAGTAAATTAAAAAATAAGGAAGCGCTTTATTTTCAAGTATTAGTGTGTATCTGTGTGTAGGACAGTAGTAGTAGTGAATAACAGCTGAGCTCCCCCCCCCCCCCCCCC
>KZ651178.1:428584-441169 GCA_001010745.2 Gerris buenoi | reverse complement strand
TTTTTTCTTTACTGCCAGGAGTAAAGAAAAGATTTTTTAAGTCCACGTAATGAAAAAATTGATTTTAGCTTTGTTTTTTAGGCTGTAAAGTTACTATTTCACAGCCTACCTCGGAAAAAACATATTTACCGAGACAATTAAACCATGTTCGCAACAAAGAGACAAAAGAAGAGTGAATAAAAAAATAACTTCATAAAAAAAATATAATAACAGAAGAACTAATATCAAAGCTGTTCATATGCCGACAAAAATGTAATAAATAAATATAGTGTTGTTAAAGGGTTTATATGCAAGGGAAGTAAAAGCACCTTGGGTGGAGCAAAATAATAATACACCTGGCTAAACACCTGGTGCTAACATATCTACAACTAACTCCACACGGTACCATTACAATGGTTACTAACTCACTAACTCATCATCTACAACTAACTTCACACAGTACCATTATAATTGGTACTAACTCACTAACTCATCATCTACAACTAACTCCACACGGTACCAATACAATGTTTACTAACTCACTAACTCATCATCTACAACTAACTCCACACAGTACCATTACAATTGGTACTAACTCACTAACTCATCATCCACAACTAACTCCACACAGTACCATTATAATTGGTACTAACTCACTAACTCATCATCTACAACTAACTCCACACAGTACCATTACAATTGGTACTAACTCACTAACTCATCATCTACAACTAACTCCTGCAATACCATTACAATTGGTACCGTCTCACTACCTCATTATCTACAACTAACTCCACACAGTAACTAAATCATCATCTACAACTAACTCCACACAGTAACTAGCTCATCATCTACAACTAACTCCACACAGTAACTAACTCATCATCTACAATTAACTCCACACAGTAACTAACTTATCATCCACAACTAACTCCACGCACACGCAATATCATTACAATTGGTACTAACTCACTAACTCATCATCTACAAATAACTCCACACAGTAACCATTACAATAGGTAATAACTCATCCACAACTAACTCCACTACTAAATTATTATAAAAACCAATCTACTATGTTAGTAAGAATGAAGTCGATGTTTATAGAATGGATATTCCACGCTAGTAACTAAAAAAAAATTAATTTACCTTATCTATCTAGTTAATCACCGTGTTAAATAATTGTTACCTACATAATAAGTAAACTCAGTGATCCGTGGCCGCATTTATCTGTAGAGTTCCCTAGTGTTAGACATCTATTAGTCGATCGGGCGGCACAAACTTACAGGGAATTTTTATTTGTAAAGTCTTTCTAAATTGGATTTATCTTTTTTAAATAAATATAGCCTTCTTCTTAAGAGTAAGTTCACACTTAATAAGTATTAGAGTTTGTTTTAACAATTAACTAATCTTTCAATTTCACCAAATTACTTTGTGGGATTTACAAAGAAACTAAGTTAGTGTCTTTGTCTTTTGAGTGTCAACAAGACACTAATAATTGTAAGTGTCGCTTTACTATAAGTATTATTTATCTAAATGGCATTTACATTGGAAGAGTAGTTTTTAAGATACATTATGTTGTTGGTTCGTAAGAATTAAGCGACAGACCGACGGACACGGAACCAAAATTGTTTCCTGGTGTCTAAAACAG
This sequence comes from Gerris buenoi, assembly GCA_001010745.2. Lineage (NCBI taxonomy): Eukaryota > Metazoa > Arthropoda > Insecta > Hemiptera > Gerridae > Gerris > Gerris buenoi. The sequence continues at coordinate 439,539 of KZ651178.1, read as the reverse complement.
TCTTCTGTTCTGTGGAATTTTTGAAATCAGGCTGATAAAAAAATGTTTGTTTGCAGAACGATGACATAGATTCCGTTACATTTGGTAAGCTCGGAAGCGAAATAACATTTTATTTACAAAGCCGGGTTTAAAATTTAAAAAAACAACAACATATATTTATAAAAAAAAAGTATAATATTAATTTTTAAAAGCGTTGCAAACAACAAACGTTTATCTCTGTATCCACCGTATCGGTGGACACGGTGGACCCATTGTATGAATAGGGTCACACAATACGCATAGAATTGAAATAAATAAATAAAAAATCTCACCCAACGTCGCATGTCGCATGCACAAACGAAAAAGTAAGCTCACAAACCTGAAAAATTTTAAAAAACATGAATTAATTAATTTCATTCTATTAATCATGTTTTATTTGTTGTAATTAAAATATATTTAAAATTATAAAAGAGCGGAATAAATGTAATGCATAACAACCCACAAAAAAACTTTGATACATTCACGCTAATTGCTTGGTTTTGGCTGTCAAATACACATAATATAATATTTGTCCAATAAATTACCATTATCAAAAGACATTGTGAATTTATGTGCTGAATATAATTAAAATGTATTCAAATAAATTGCTCATTTTTTATTTACACTTGGGGGAAAAAAATAAACATATTTTTAATAATGTTTGAATTAAATACAACTTTTATAATATACGTGTATTTATTTATTAGTACCGCTATTATTTAACTTGACTAGTTTACGTTATAATTGCTTCCGCAAAATTCATTATAATAAATATCATTTATTTTAATATTTTTATTTGATAATTACACGTTAAGTTTGTGCTTAATTGTATATTTCGGTAACATAGTTGCGTTATTTTTATTAGTAAATGCGTTTGTTTGTTCAATTTCATCAAATTATGGCTCCAATATATAATTAAAGCGAGCGTAGCTAGCTTTCTACATTCAACGAAATTCGCACCGTGTCTGTGTGTGTGTGTTGGAAACGTGAGACGATAACTTGAGTAAAAGATGAACGATTTGGGGGAACTTTGGCACAAACATTCATTTTTCCAATGCCCAAGAAGAGTTCGTAGGACCACGTTATCCGCTCAAGTGTTTATTTTGAATGAGAACTTTAAGACGGTGAAAAATTCCAACTTCATCTACATTCAATAAGACAAAAATAAGTAAAATCTAAAATAAAACCAAATTAAATTTAGCAAATTGGATTTGATTTGGCAAATATATGTACAAGCTTTTGTTTAGGGTTGGCATATCGATGTATCGAAAACATCGATGTATCGCACAAAAAACATCGATTTTGACCTTTCCATGTATTGAAAGTCGGAAATATTATCCTTCTTTTTATAGCTACCAGGGGTGATAGAAAGCAATCGAATTTTTTGCTGAATCTTTGGGAAGAATCGACCTTTTTCTTGGCCGATTTGTCTGTAGGATGTCGATGTATCGAAAACATCGATGATCCCAATCGTGCTTTGGTTTTATGGAGCTGAACTGAGCCGAAGGTTTTGGCTAGGTTCGCTTCTGATAGGCTACCGTCAGTTTTTCCACCACCCACAAGTACTGATTACCCCCTACCTCCCTTATCTGAATCCTAATTGATAAGAGTGAGTACTGTGACAAACTTGACTCTATTAACCACTTCACCAAAAAAAAGCCCCTTGCTCTGAAACTGCGCTCCGCTTTTTGCGATCACTCACCTAAAGCTTAAACTTATTAAAACAAAACATAAAATAGATATTATAAGCGGAAGTTTTGGTGGTTAAACTCGTTGGAAGTTTTAATAACGAGTACAGAGGGTTCTGAAGGGTCGTTCATTTTAATTTCAGGATAAAGTTAGGTTTGCGTAAAACTTTGTCGGAACATAATTTAAATTAACTCGATCCATGAGACTGGTTCCCTCTACCCAGTGAGCAGATTTTAATTGGTAAAGCCGTGGTTTCGTATTATTTATGGTAGTGACAGTAAAGTACTTTAACCGAAATAGTTTTGTCCATAAATTCAAAATCCCTGACATTTTAACAACATCGTCCCCTTTATGTAGTCCTAATTCCATCCGACAGTTAATTGACTTGAAAGTCCTGTGGTGAAAATCTTCGAAATACGTGCTACTGACTTGGTTTTTCCTAATCGAAAAATTATTAGTTTCTAGATGAGATAAACCCCTAATAGTATTATTAATTGTATTATCGTTTGCTCTTTCATGTGACGAAAAACTGACGTGAGTTTAAACTGTTAGGTTAAGTTTTTTTTTTGTTATCTATACATCAATCGAACAATATATTATGTAGCATTATAACATATAGAAATGTCAAAAGACAACTCACCGTTTTAAAGCATCGTAAATTATAAAATATAAAAAAAAAAAATCGATGCCGAATAAAATAATCCTTTGGAGCATTATAACATATAGAAATGTCAAAAGACAACTCACCGTTTTAAAGCATCGTAAATTATAAAAGATAAAAAAAAAAAATCGATGCCGAATAAAATAATCCTTTGGAGCAATATAAATAACAAACCTATATTGAGGAATGAGTCGACCATACGCTTCTACCAGAGATATTTATCTGCTCGCGGGTGTAATGAAATGAGAAAAGCCCTCGAAACCTTTTTCCACCGTCCGAATGGTTTCCTAAACGAATTTATAAACCGGATATGGACACGCTCCCCCTTTTTACACAGCGAGGAAATGACAGAAAATGGGGTGCGCACGTAGGAGGGAGCGAAGACAAGAAAAAAACCGGGGTTTTTCGATTTACAGAACGGAGGAGGGAAGTCTTGGAAGCGTGCCGGCCACATGGGAAGCAACTTATCGTCGTGGCAAGTACACAATACCGCAGTCACTAAATCCATCAACAACTATTAAGAAACAAACATTGTAGGGGAGCCGCTTGATACTGCGATCCTTATAGTTGCGTCGGCAATCACGCTAACACATCCAACCACAAAACTAGCTGAAGCAACCGGATGTTTATGTGGTCTCCAAGTGACACAAACCAGCCTATTCCACCATATTGAAATGTTTAAACCTGGTCTTCCCTTCCAACACAAGGTCTTCACTGCACCAACTATTCTCACCCACCAAGATAACCCATTTTCCTACAACCTTATTCATACAAGAACAACACAAACTCTCTCTCCATGTAGATTAAAAAAACTTTAATGCCAAAGCAGCTTTGAGGCATCAAAACGCTGAAGTCTCACGTCGGTCTCCGTCATGAAGTAGACTCGCCTCTCACTAAATCTTTTTTTTCTTCCACAACAGACACTGATGATGGACTTTTGAAGACTGAAAGTTGCTTTGGTATTAAAGTTTTTTAATTTACGTGGAGACACAGTTTACGTAATTACTTTAATATGACCTCCATAGACGCTCCTATATATAGCTAATTCATAAAGGAGAAAACCCAAGAAGAAAAACAATAATTAGTGTATTGCGTAAAAACCACAATAACTAATGTTAATTAAGGACCGGGTTTGTACTACACTAGTGTCTTCAACAGGCTCAATCACACTAGTGTCTTCAACTCATCTTAACTAGTGTCTTCACCAATCTCAATCACACTAGTGTCTTCAACTCATCTTCACTAGTGTCTTCACCAATCTCAATCACACTAGTCTCTTCAACTCATCTTCACTAGTGTCTTCACCAATCTCAATCACACTAGTGTCTTCAACTCAACCACAATAGTGTCTTCAACAGATTCAATCACACTAGTGTCTTCAACAATCTCAACCACACTAGCATCTTCAACATACTTAACCTTACTAGTGTCTTCAACAGGTTCAATCACACTAGTGTCTTCACCAATCTCAACCACACTAGCATCTTCAACATACTTAACCTTACTAGTGTCTTCAACAGGTTCAATCACACTAGTGTCTTCACCAATCTCAACCACACTAGCATCTTCAACATACTTAACCTTACTAGTGTCTTCAACAGGTTCAATCACACTAGTGTCTTCACCAATCTCAACCACACTAGCATCTTCAACATACTTAACCTTACTAGTGTCTTCAACAGGTTCAATCACACTAGTGTCTTCAACAATCATCACTAAAACTCAAATTTGCCCTTTGAATTTTATTTACTTTTTTGATTTTAAACAGTAAACTCATAACTTCTGAAGATAAATGATTATAGTGTTAGTACAAGAAACTCCTAAAAACGGTTCTAACAATATATAGGAATATGGAAAAGCTCCGCCAATATTAATTCAAAGAAAGTTTGTTGGTCAGAAGGTTTGTCGGATAAGGATTTTTATCCTTATTTCTATGAATTTTGTTCGTTGTAGAAAGAAACAAAATCGTTTTATAGAAACTATTTTACATAGAGAATTCGTGGGACAAAAAAATCGTTATAGATAGATNATACCCCACTCGAAAATTAAAAAAAATCTAAATTTTTGACGTTACCGCATTTTTTCGAATTGCGCATGCGCATATTAAATTTTTAACTTTTGTGTATATGTTCTGTGTTTGGGCCCGGAAGTTACGCCAGTGTTATAAATTTCAGCATTTTAGCTTAAATGGTTCGGGCGCTATGAGCCAAAGAGCGACGGACAGACGGACACATCACCCTCGGCATAAGGGTTTTGAGAAGCATCTACAAAACCCTAAAAATAACGCTGAGGCAATGAACTCACAACTGAACCTAAGTCAGTGGCTTAAGAAAATAAAAAAAAAATCCAACAAGATTCCACAAATAGAACTGTGAAATTACAATCTCATTGTTGCTGGGAAAAATCTTCCTTAATCTTCCTTGGTCCGAGGCAACAAGTTAAAAAACTTGTGTGTAACTATGACAAAGCTGAAAACTATAAATTCTAACTGAGAGTGAAGAAGAAGTTAAGTATACTAGAGGAGGACTTGATATTCTAAGTCCTCTTGATGTCTCATATCACTCGCATCATATTACTCGGTTTCTTCCTCTTTCTCGGGGTTTCACTTCTTTTCCTTCTTCTAACAAACTCGTTTTAAATCCTAACTTAAAAAAACAAGTAGTTAGATGTTAAGACAAGATCAAGTTTATTCCGGGCGAAGGGACTTGGGGACTTATTTCAAGTCGTAGTTGACGGTTCGGTCAGTCAGAGAGTATTAAGTACTTCTCAGCCTAAGTCCGTTGCAGTTCTTTTAAAACCACTATTTTCAAGTTCTGGCCAAATACCAAAAAAGGAAGGTTCGATTTTACAAAAGATCTAATGCGAGGTGTGTATTTAGACGGTCTATAAGTCCGACTCCTAGACGAGGAAGTAAACAGAACCGGTTATCCAAGTATCGCATTCCCACGTAACTTGACCGGCTTCAAATCAGTCTTACCACATAAACACGTCTAATTTTTCCTCGATGCCAAAGTAAAAAAAATAATACCGCTTATACACACACAAACAACAAACATTATAAAATATTTATGTGTTACTAATATTTTTATTTCTTTGGTATATAAGTGTTGAAGCATCTAACCTACTTTGTTGTTTCGAAGTACAGTGAACCCGTTCTGCAGATAACTGGTTGCTTTAAAATAGACAGGCGGCAAATAAAGCATTTATACCAGTCTTCCAATCAGTTTTTATTCTCACAGCTATAAGATCAGCCAACTTATATTAGGGATAAAATTAAGCCACTAGGTTTGTAGGAGACACTTAACTAGTGATTTTTTTGTTTGCCTAGTTGGCCATACTCTCTAAGACGTTCAAATCACGAGCTCTCATTGGGCAGCCGCCTCTTTTTGTTTTATTTCATCCACGCTACCCGAGAAAGCTCTAATTATAAGGCAAAGAATAAAAACAAATTTATAAGTATTAAATTCAAGATATACTCAAAACTTTAACGCGCTCTAGCGCTTAAGCTGTTCGCCTGACAAAAATAATTTAAGCTTTACAACATGCATAGGAAAGTTAAAGTACTTCATTTTTGTAAGAGAAACTTTTCTACGAAAGAGCGAGTTATAAGCAAAAACCTAAAATTTTTCCCCAAAAACCGAAAAATTGTATTAATTAGTGGTTTATATTTCACGTGGATTATCTAAAACCAAACTAAAGCTGAAATGACAACAGTATGGCGATATATGCAGCGAGAACTAAGCAGAAAAGTTACTTCTGTTGTTTGTTCCGGCAACTTAAAAAAATATCCAATAATATTCCGTAAGAGCGATGTGAATAGGATCTTTCTCTTGGTTGGTGTTTTTGGTATATTCTGCCGAGAAAACCTTCGACTAAGTAATTTTCTCTCTCTTACTTTTTCTAATTTTATTATATGCCCTGCTTTACAGGGACTCTTTTACTTTGTTACCCACCCGAAGGAAGTAACAAAGTAAAAGAGGTGCATGGGGGCGTCTCTTTTACTTTGTTACCCACCCAAAAGAAGTAACAAAGTAAAAGAGGTGCATGGGGGCGTCTCTTTTACTTTGTTACCCACCCAAAGGAAGTAACAAAGTAAAAGAGGTGCATGGGGGCGTCTCTTTTACTTTGTTACCCACCCAAAGGAAGTAACAAAGTAAAAGAGGTGCATGGGGGCGTCTCTTTTACTTTGTTACCCACCCAAAGGAAGTAACAAAGTAAAAGAGGTGCATGGGGGCGTCTCTTTTACTTTGTTACCCACCCAAAGGAAGTAACAAAGTAAAAGAGGTGCATGGGGGCGTCTCTTTTACTTTGTTACCCACCCAAAGGAAGTAACAAAGTAAAAGAGGTGCATGGGGGCGTCTCTTTTACTTTGTTACCCACCCAAAGGAAGTAACAAAGTAAAAGAGGTGCATGGGGGCGTCTCTTTTACTTTGTTACCCACCCAAAGGAAGTAACAAAGTAAAAGAGGTGCATGGGGGCGTCTCTTTTACTTTGTTACCCACCCAAAGGAAGTAACAAAGTAAAAGAGGTGCATGGGGGCGTCTCTTTTACTTTGTTACCCACCCAAAGGAAGTAACAAAGTAAAAGAGGTGCATGGGGGCGTCTCTTTTACTTTGTTACCCACCCAAAGGAAGTAACAAAGTAAAAGAGGTGCATGGGGGCGTCTCTTTTACTTTGTTACCCACCCAAAGGAAGTAACAAAGTAAAAGAGGTGCATGGGGGCGTCTCTTTTACTTTGTTACCCACCCAAAGGAAGTAACAAAGTAAAAGAGGTGCATGGGGGCGTCTCTTTTACTTTGTTACCCACCCAAAGGAAGTAACAAAGTAAAAGAGGTGCATGGGGGCGTCTCTTTTACTTTGTTACCCACCCAAAGGAAGTAACAAAGTAAAAGAGGTGCATGGGGGCGTCTCTTTTACTTTGTTACCCACCCAAAGGAAGTAACAAAGTAAAAGAGGTGCATGGGGGCGTCTCTTTTACTTTGTTACCCACCCAAAGGAAGTAACAAAGTAAAAGAGGTGCATGGGGGCGTCTCTTTTACTTTGTTACCCACCCAAAGGAAGTAACAAAGTAAAAGAGGTGCATGGGGGCGTCTCTTTTACTTTGTTACCCACCCAAAGGAAGTAACAAAGTAAAAGAGGTGCATGGGGGCGTCTCTTTTACTTTGTTACCCACCCAAAGGAAGTAACAAAGTAAAAGAGGTGCATGGGGGCGTCTCTTTTACTTTGTTACCCACCCAAAGGAAGTAACAAAGTAAAAGAGGTGCATGGGGGCGTCTCTTTTACTTTGTTACCCACCCAAAGGAAGTAACAAAGTAAAAGAGGTGCATGGGGGCGTCTCTTTTACTTTGTTACCCACCCAAAGGAAGTAACAAAGTAAAAGAGGTGCATGGGGGCGTCTCTTTTACTTTGTTACCCACCCAAAGGAAGTAACAAAGTAAAAGAGGTGCATGGGGGCGTCTCTTTTACTTTGTTACCCACCCAAAGGAAGTAACAAAGTAAAAGAGGTGCATGGGGGCGTCTCTTTTACTTTGTTACCCACCCAAAGGAAGTAACAAAGTAAAAGAGGTGCATGGGGGCGTCTCTTTTACTTTGTTACCCACCCAAAGGAAGTAACAAAGTAAAAGAGGTGCATGGGGGCGTCTCTTTTACTTTGTTACCCACCCAAAGGAAGTAACAAAGTAAAAGAGGTGCATGGGGGCGTCTCTTTTACTTTGTTACCCACCCAAAGGAAGTAACAAAGTAAAAGAGGTGCATGGGGGCGTCTCTTTTACTTTGTTACCCACCCAAAGGAAGTAACAAAGTAAAAGAGGTGCATGGGGGCGTCTCTTTTACTTTGTTACCCACCCAAAGGAAGTAACAAAGTAAAAGAGGTGCATGGGGGCGTCTCTTTTACTTTGTTACCCACCCAAAGGAAGTAACAAAGTAAAAGAGGTGCATGGGGGCGTCTCTTTTACTTTGTTACCCACCCAAAGGAAGTAACAAAGTAAAAGAGGTGCATGGGGGCGTCTCTTTTACTTTGTTACCCACCCAAAGGAAGTAACAAAGTAAAAGAGGTGCATGGGGGCGTCTCTTTTACTTTGTTACCCACCCAAAGGAAGTAACAAAGTAAAAGAGGTGCATGGGGGCGTCTCTTTTACTTTGTTACCCACCCAAAGGAAGTAACAAAGTAAAAGAGGTGCATGGGGGCGTCTCTTTTACTTTGTTACCCACNGTAAAAAAGTACCGATACTACTTATATATGTTAAATTTTACTAGTAGGTATATATTAGATATTACTTGTATATTGTATATGTTAGATTTTTTTCTGATGCTTTTACTCCCGAAGGCGCAGAGCATTTAAGTAAGTCAAAAGTATGATTTTTAAGAAAACCGGGTCGGAAGACAAAACATCAAAACTATTCACATTAGAGTGAAGAGGTTGATCAGAAACACATATATCAAATTTTATTAAACCACTAAAAGAGTCGGTGATAGTTTTCCAAGCCTAAAACCTGGTGGGTTTAACTCTTTCGAGCTGCTTCCCATTTACTAAAATAATGCTGGGTGAACATTATTCGGTGGGTCCGCGGGAATCGAACCCAGAACTGTGTGGTCAATGGTCACCCATCCAACTGACCAAGCCCGATGCTGCTTAACCTAATTTGCTCTTCTCCACTGGGTATTCCCAGACCCCCATGTTATATGTTACTTGTAAATGATACTTATTCAACAAGACTTGATCTGGAACATTAACTTAAATTGAACCNGGAAGTAACAAAGTAAAAGAGGTGCATGGGGGCGTCTCTTTTACTTTGTTACCCACCCAAAGGAAGTAACAAAGTAAAAGAGGTGCATGGGGGCGTCTCTTTTACTTTGTTACCCACCCAAAGGAAGTAACAAAGTAAAAGAGGTGCATGGGGGCGCCTCTTTTACTTTGTTACCCCCTTGTACTCGTATCAATTAAATGTTGAAAAGTAGGTTTGGTAACAAAGTAAATAACTATTAGGACTAAGGGATATTTTGTCTAATGTACTTGAGGGATAAAGGAATAATACACTTTAAATCTTTCAGTTTTAATATATTCAAATTACAGTCGGACCTCCACATAACGAATCTGATTGTTCCAGAAATAAATTTGTAGCATAGAAATTTCGTTATATAGAATTTATTTACCGTTAAAACTCTTTTAAGTAGAGAATTTGTGGGGCATGAAAAAAATTAGAGATTTTCGCTGTATAAAAGTTCGTTATAAGGAGGTCCGACGTAATTATAGGTCTCAAAACAACTTAATATCAAAATAAAAATATGAGTAACAAAGTAAAAGAGTGCCTTATTACTATTACATAGTATATGAATTCTCTAAGCATGGTTTCCCAAAAGATTTAAAAAACTTAAACTTTCGTGTAGCCATATTTGGCTTAGAAATGGTAAAATTGATATTCAGCGAGAGTAGTAGATGAAGAGATTAGTGGGCGGTCTCAGGAGAACAGCAGGGATTACGAATCGTATTCTAATCTGAGTTTTCTAAAGTACCATCAGCTAGTTTTCCCAGGTATCTGTCTCTCTCACGTGTATACATGAACAGATGGTTGCAGCTGTAACTCAGGTAAGCCTGATAAAGCTTAGTCATACATATTTATTTATATTACCTATTCAGGGACATTTCTTATTGTAATTGCTTACCTGATTGAAATCTTAACTGTTACATTTTATATATGAGTCACAATTATGATTTAAAATAAATGACTCAACAAGCTTACTTTTGTACATATCACTTAGTTCACAGCGAGAATCAATGTTGCGCGTCTTTTTTGCGGGGCTAAAACTGCGTTGCTGCTATTCAACCACACAGCAAATACGCGCAACATTGAGGTCTCCGATGTAAACTAAGCTTTAGCATCACCGAATAACACTGAACAAGTGTACGTGGTAAAAAACTAGTGCATATAACTATGACAGTTACTTTTCTTTTTAACTATGCAGGTCGATCTAATACAAGCAAGAGGTAGAAAATTAAACAAATCTATTTTACCTCCAGCGGGGAGAAAAAATTAACTTTCCTCCCTAGTTTACAGGGAGAAAAGTCGTGTTTGTTTAATTAAACAAACACGATAATATTTAAGTGTAATATATTTATTATAATATACAATATATATTATAATAAATATATAGTATATTTATTTATAATATTTAAGTGTAAACACATAAACATTATAAACGTTGAAGGACAAAGAGTTCTACAGTTTTCTTAGCGTATATTTAATATTCTTTTGTCATAATAGTCAATTAGACTAAGGGATATTATCACATTTATTAACACAACTGTGATATTCCTTTGTCCCAAGGTACATTAGACTAAACATCCCTTTGTCTTAATAGTAATTTAGACTAAGGAATAATAATAGTCAATTAGACTAAGGGATATTATCACATTTATTAACACAACTGTGATATTCCTTTGTCCCAAGGTACATTAGACTAAACATCCCTTTGTCTTAATAGTAATTTAGACTAAGGAATAATAATAGTCAATTAGACTAAGGGATATTATCACATTTATTAACACAACTGTGATATTCCTTTGTCCCAAGGTACATTAGACTAAACA
>KZ651178.1:412058-427381 GCA_001010745.2 Gerris buenoi | reverse complement strand
TTTTAAAGTTTGTAAAGAAAAAAATCATGTAATATTTTATATACTATCAGTGACAGGTTAGTAAAAATCTTAAGAATATTATGTGCAAAGTGGTTTGATTTTTTTAGATTTATTAGTTATAACTTTATTAATGTATTTTATTTAAAAAAATAATTTTTATTTTAGGTCTGATGATGCCCGTAATGGGTGAAATATAACCTACTTTTCAAATTAAATACATATTTTTTCTCACCTTTTAATGACAATTTTAGTGCTATGCCTTTTTTGTCGTCTCGAGGTAAGATTGCGTGTCTGCAAATTACTCTCCACTGTGGAGGTCTCACAGATCGGGCTGTACAGATCTCACAGATCGGACTGTACAGGTCTCACAGATCGGACTGTGCAGGTCTCACAGATCCGACTGTGTAGGTCTCATAGATCGGACTGTGCAGGTCTTATATATCGGACTGTGCAGGTCTCACAGATCAGACTGAGCAGGTCTCACAGATCAGACTGAGCAGGTCTCACAGATCAGACTGAGCAGGTCTCACAAATTGGACAATTGCAAGTGTCGCTGTTACTGTCTGCAATGTTCATAAACCACAGAGATAAAGATATAAAAAATTCATCACTTGCTTGAAATTTAAAGTACCCTAAATGTATCCGATAAGTTGCCTAATGTCACACACAGGTCTATATGTATTGCCAACAAAAAAATACGGTTTTTATCAGAGTTTTAAGTTATACGATAATGGAACTAGTACAAGTAGATAATAGTGTGGGCAGGTGCTTTACCGTTACTTGTTATATTTAAACAGCTCTTGACTTGTCAGCCGATAACCTCAACCCACTCGAGATAACCAACGAGTAATCCGACAACCAGAGCCCAGTCCTTATCAGATAAATAATAACGCCACCCTTTCAAACTTATATGTACTTATATGTAAACAGTTTATACCAACATAGAGTTTAAAATATCTATATATAATCTAGATGTAGGTCCCGAAATGGGAGTTCGAAGATGGGAGTCATTGTGTATAGAGATGGGAGTCAAGGTATAGAGATGATAGTCATGGGTCATGGTAGAGAGATGGGTCATTGTACAAATATGGGAGGTATTGTATAGAGTGGCAGTCATGGTATAGAGATAGTAGCCGTGGAATATGAGATAAATGTCATGGTACAGATATGGGAGTCATGGTAGAAGTATGGGAGTTATTGTACAGAGGTAACATGATGTAATAGATAATAGGAATCATGATACAAAGATGGCAAGAACGAACGGTACAGGAAGGGAGTGAGTCATGGTGTTATTCTTGGGCCGATGTGCCTCCGAGTTCTACCTGACAAAAATCGTCAGTCGTTTAGATAAATGCAAAATGAAATGTGGAATTGAAGAGAGGTAAATGGTTATTTTTCACAGTTGATTTTCTTTAAAAATGCTTCTGAGGACGTAGAATTACTTTTATATTGTATACATACATGGAGCCGCAGCAACAAGTAAGAAAATAACAAAGCTAGGATTTGATAGAAAAGTAAAAAAATGACCAGACCGATGTTGCGCCGAGTCAATCATACAATGTAGAATTAATGGCAAAATTAAACACAGACAATAAAGATTACAACAACATGGTTATCCGTCGGTATCAGTCTGCGTGTCCTCTCTCCCTACTCTCAACTCTAGGGTTGGCATATCGATGTCAATGTATCGGAGCAAAAAAGATTTACTCAAAAATGCCCTAAGCCCTGAGACTGACACTGATATATAGGTGTGAATCCCAACTGTCCCAATAAACATAGTCGGGCAAATCAGTTAGTATAGAATTTATCTTTCCTCATTGACTCTTTAGTATCAGTATTTATATTTCTAAGTCTGAACTGGACGAACTGCTTTGCAATTCGACTTTTTAATTACCAGATTAGTCTTATTTCATTTTCAATGTCAATGAAGCTATCTTGGTTATGATCAAAAACTAAATCGAGTAGTATATAAGGTATAGAGTGGATGAGTAAAGTGGCCGTATTACCCGTCTTTTAATAACCTAATCAAATCATGTGTTGATCCGATCATAAAAGAAACAGAAAAAACACAAAAAAGCGAGGATTTTTTTAAAGTCTTCTAAATATCAAAAAATAAACATTGTATACAAAATTAATACATAAATAATAAAAGCTGACGAGATAAAGAGAGAATAATGGTTCACATCTCTGTGAAGATTAAATATAAAGCAGATTATAAAAAGCTTATCTGAGAGCTTTAAACAATACTAAGTGGAAACCGATTTAAAAGTGGGGGAAAAAAAAGAAGTTTAAAGAGTGGACGGTCAAATCTACAGTAATGCCTGATGGAGCGGAATGGAACGAGAAGAGGTAATGGGATCAGTGGGCGAGGAGGTGACGTCACGACGAACAGTACGTCCAGGCAGGACCTGGTGACAAAGTCTTCTCCCCAAAGAGACTGGGAGATCCTGAGGGTCGGGCTAGAGGTCATTGAATGTCTGGTGGGCAAACAGGTTGCAGCAGAAGACTCGACCTGGGACCTGGACACCTGGAGGGGAGAGATCTTCCTCGGGAGAGCTCACTATGTCCGACCCTCGCTGCCTCGTCAAACCGAACACATAGAGTCTTTACCACAGCTTCAACTTGGTCACTGACGAAATGCTCTGTAATCTAAAATTTATTGATAAAAATGTTTTATAAGCGTTGCACTCGCCGCGCCGTCACACTAAAGGTGCGTATTCACTGTTGAATCAAGCTGTTTGGGAACTGTTCGCGAGCCGTTTAGTTTGACAATTGGGACGGTGCGGTGTTGTAAAGCTTGCAAACTTCTTGGTATCGAACCACCTCCTGTCGGTTTTTCTGACGAACACTAAGGATTTCTGTTCGCTGGTTGGGAAGTCTTCAAGTGAGATTCGTCGATTTTACAACGTTTTTATTAGCTTGCTTTCTTGTTTGTTTGTTTGTCCAGTACAAAATCTACAATCGATTTTTAACTAACTTCCCGAGTAGCTTAGATATTTGAAACTTTTAGAATAGCTCAAAACACGATGACAATGCATTATTTTAATGCTTTTAGCCATCTTTCAGCAAAATTTAATTCGTTTCAGTAAATTGTGCTATATGGAAAGTTAGTTCGGACAAAATCTGTAAGTTATTTTATTTGTTTTGACATGTGCCATATTTACAATCTTCATTTTTTCAGGTTTCAAATTTATGATTTATAACAGAAAATTTAAAAACGTAGTATATAAAAAGTTCTTTTTATCTTGCAAGTTTTCATTTGATGTTCGGACAAATGTTATTTCGTAAATAATAATCAAAAATAAGAAAGAAGTTAGAAATTTAAAAGTATTGTAATTTACAGAAACCTTTTAATAATTTCACATGTTAATTGTTGATTATATAACAACCGCTTTACCTAGATAACAAATTTATAATTTTTTATAATTTATAATTTTTTTGTTCTGTAGCTAAAACGTTTGAACTATTATAATCTAATTGACAGGAGCACACCGCTAATGGTTTTTTCGGCTACGCCTCCACATTTTCTTTTTATCTATCGATTAATTAAATATAAAAGAAAACTATCGACTTTTATACACAGTAATGACTAATGACCAAACTAATATAGAATCAATTTAGACAATTAAAACTTCGAATTGCATACTTAATTATTAAAATGATAATGGTCTGCAGACGAGAATAAAATGACATTTTCAATTACATTGTTAACTCAACTCAGACTTCACATTTTGCACATTACTTTTTTGCAAATGACTTTTTAAATTCGTGAATTAATTACTTTTTAATTAAGACGTTACAAGAAGAGAAATATATGTATTCGAAATCCAAAAAATTATCAGTTACTAAGACAAAAAAAAAACCTCGCTCTTATAGTTCACTTTATAATGATTTTAAATGATTTTAAAGTATGCAATTTAGAATGATAAAATATTTCTGTACAATGTATCACCTGAGCGAAGTGTGGTAGGATCATTAATGAGCCATATAAATCAGAGCATCACGTCGCGGGATCGAACCCACGTCCTCGTGCCTTCTTTTGATTCATACATGGTTGAGCATACGTGGTAAGTAATTTAATCCACGCTGGCTCTCTCAACGCAATGCAACTCTTAAGGCGGAAATACACATATCTGTAGTTTTCACAAAAACATACCAGCTACTTGCACTTATGTATGTTAAATGACATGCCTGTAGCTGACAAGCAAGCAGATTGCACGAGATTTGATTTTTTGGCATGCAACTTGCAAGTGGGGTGGAGGGGGCTACAAACCACATGCCAAAAGGAATGTGTAAACGCATGTGACAGCTATGGCTGCCATAGATTGTGGACGTAAACATTGCGTTATTTATTTATTGTTTGGTATTGTGTTGTAAAAAATGCTGGACAGAGTCGGCAGCATGTCGAGCGTGATACTATTTACGATTCTCATATTTCTTCTACAGGCATGCCACGAATCAGCTTGCATGCAATTTTACATGCAAATGTATCTTAAGTTCGCCATTTAGACATTGCACAATGCAGCCTTCATGCAATTTTACTTGCTACTGAATGAATAAAAATCCTTAGTATTCCAGTTACTGGCAAATGACCTCTTTTGGCATGCAAGCTACTTCCCCAATTTGACGGAATGTGCATCTCCACCTTTAATATTTTCGTCGAGTGATATCAATTGATTGACAATTGATAACTATGGCGAGGGAGAGAAGAATTAAAGAATGTTACTGTCAGGAGCAAGGTGGTATTAACAGCATGAAGTTACTCTCTCGAGTTGCTGTGCATATAGTGATAAGGAAAGTAGTTTGCATGCCAAAAGAGGGTATTTGCCAGTAACTGGCATGCCAAGGATTATTATTAAGGTTTTATCTGCTTGGTTGCCAGCTACAGGCATGCCATATAACGTAGCTTGCTCGAGCAAGTAGCTGGCATGTTTTTGTTCAAGCTACAGGCATGTGTATGTGTATCTCCGCCTGTGGGGTTGACTTGAGAATGAGTTCGGGGCGAGGTGTAGAGGTAGGAGTTGCTCGAGGAGAAGATTGATGGAATGAGATATGGACGGGGCAGGATGTGGGGCCCTTATATATCTGTTATACTACTTCACTCTCCTCGTCCCATTCGCTTCTTACTAAATCTTAAACAAGTCAATTCAACATACAAGTTATAGCTCAAGTCTTCCAGCTCCATCCACATCAAACTATCTTTTAGCAAAATCACTTCTAAAATAACATCTTGAAACCCGCATGAACGTGTGTGCATGGATGTGTTGATAGTCTCCATACTTCCTCAGACTACACAAAGCTCCAAAAGGGTAAATCACAGATTCCATCGCGTTCATCACAATAGTCTTCTAAACTGTGGGCAGTAGACTAAATCAAGAAAAATAGAAGTTAAAGACTAATAATAGTTCTCTCTCGAGCAGAAGCGGAGACAGCTGGAGGCCCCTATAGTACCTGGAACCTACAGGAGAATCAGTAACAAGATCTAGCTGCAGGTTAGAATACAATTTCTCACAGACCCCATTAAAACCACCAACCCTTTATTACAAGGAAGGGAACTTGAATTGTGGGTGAATATTATAACCAAAATTTTATAAGCGTGTTATTACAGTATGAAGAGCACATGTGTAAGGGATGACCGGAACGGAACGTAACTATCAAAGTAATTAGTTCCTGTGTTGAAACGGTTCCTATCATTCCAAGATTTCTTAAAAACTACCTATATCTCCAGTTGGGGGAAAAAGTTATGCTTTTGGATTAGTTTAGAGGGACTAAAGTAAGTCTTTTTTCCCTGAACTCAAAAAGTAGGACGAAATGTAAGGATTGCCAACTTAATTATTTTATAAGTAGTAGAAAATGAATGGCTAATGTAATGAAGTTGTTTAAATCAGGTTGGCGACACTGTTTTTTCGGCCTTGTTTATCATTGCTTATAACCTGCGTCTAAGTAACCTTCTATTTGAGGTTAATTCCAATTCTTGTCTATTGGTTTTTTATTTCCCATGACTGTTGCTCCGTATTTATTTTGTCTCGGTTTATTTTCTTTTTGACATTTTAATTAGTGTTAGATTACTGTTTGTTTAGTCACTGATAATGGCCTTATAGAGGCCAAAAGCTGCTTTGAATTAAAAATAAAGATTTTACGTGGAGAGACGTTTGCTTCTACTTTTAATGATGAACTCCTCTAATGCTCCATATCATGTCTTACTGTATTGAGGAACGAACCTGGACACAAAAAAAAACTTGAAGTAAAACAGAAATATCTGTTTCTTTGGAACGCTAACTGAAACGTTCCAAAAATAACTAGTTATTGGTTTGGAACGATACGATGTTACTCGTTCCACTCATGGAACCGTTCCTCTAATCATCCCTATAACGTGTATATAATAACTATCTACATAGCTTATATGCTACTAAAGTATAAGCTATACTATAACTATAGTTACAGTGTATTTCTAAAGAGACGAAGTATTTCAAAAATAGGGCTTTGTCCTTAAATAAACTGCACTAGACGGAGCGGAGTTCCAAAGACACGAAGAAACGTGAAGTGATTTATATATAAATGACAGATGAGTCTCCACTACTGGAGTCTGCACTGAGACCATTCTAAATCTGTTACTGGTCCAGTGTAAGTTCAAAAGAAAATGCCTTTGACACAGAGCCAGGGAGGCATTCTCACTTTTATATTATAAATACACCATGCACCTCACTAAAAACAAAATCCAAGAAATAACAAAACCATAGAACTAAGAACTGTCAACGAGCATCCATACAAAACTCAAAAAAATCGGTCCGAGACAACTCAATCAACAATCAACAAATGTATCATAAAAATAACTTTTCCTCAGCGGGGAATCGAACCAGGCCTGATGATGATTCATGATTTTTCTGAACATGTACGCCAAATTTCATCAAAATCGGCCCAATAGTTTAGGCTCCAGGCGTCTGAACTGACAGACGACAGACAGACATTTCGTCTACGGAACATAGCTTGGCAATAGGCATTTGAAAAACACCCAACCTGTGTAGAGCGGGCGTCCTGATAATTATGGTGGACAATGTCATTTTCATGATCCTGAGTACAAAATTAGTTAGTAGACTGAAAATCAAGTTCATGTCAGTTTGACACTTAATTGGGTTAGTTATTCAAATATTACTCCAAATCAAAGTGGCCACCCGCCACCCTATCAAGTGACAAGCCAACTTCAACTTGATTTTCCATTACTAACTAATTTTGATCTCAGGATCATGAAAAACATATTGTCTACCGAAATGGTTGTGTGATATGGCCCCTCTTCATTGGTTTATTCTTTCAAATGCCTAATGCCAAGCTATGTCCCGCAGACGAACTTAGCCGACCACATATTCTTAAAAGGCACTTAAAGATTAACTTGAACACAAAGTCAGACACTTTTTTGCAAGCTATCTCCTGAACTATTTTTATATGAGAAAGTAGGAGCTATCTTTATATACGCGGAGCTAGCTGAACTATCTTTATATACGGTTTCAGGCGAATGCTAAAGTATTCTTAAGCGTTGTTCCAAATAAAATCGTGATTCTTCTCAAAATGTAATATGATAAAAAAAAGGTGGTTTGGCCGCCGGACGAAATGAATGAATAATTAAGCGTAACCAATGATAACAAGATGAACGATGTTGCGTGTTTATAAAAAGATGGGGGGTAAAGGGGGGTAAGTAAGAAGTGTCGGTGAAGTTTAAGCCTAGAGGCAAGATGTGTCAGGGACTTAGACACGGGACTTACAAAGCCCCCGGCTTTATCTTTGCCAAGTCCTTTTCACTAATGAGTCGGGGGTTTGTCAGAACGAGTATGCATATGGAACGGAGAGAAAGGGAGACCCGAGGGCACGTTCTGAACGCAGCTACCCCTCGTCGTACCAACTTGAGATGCACGCTTCGCTGACTCTCCCTGCAACCATCCCTCGACACGAAGTACAACCGACGACTCCCAAACACCCATTCCAACATAATATCGAGTCTTTTACGGGTACTTGAATACCGACATTAACAACGGGTAAAGAAAACGTAAAAAGGTTAATGCTCCGTACACTTTTTAGTTGGCAAACGAAGGTCATTTGAATGACGCAGTTTATGAAAGGAAGTAATAATGTCAGGGAAGTCTGAGCACTTGACTAATATACTCATTTCCAGCGTGAATCAGGCCGGAGAAAGTATCTCCATGCGTAGTTTAAACCAGCCTTAGTTATGCCACAAAATATTTAGAAGAACAAGTAAAAATCCCAACTTGCAGGTATAATACAAAAACTTTATCAACTTCTCTGAGTAATGATAATAATTAGTAAACACTTGAATAAAAACATACGGGTGGTTTAATTTAAAATAATCTATATAATTGTCTAACCACAATATACATTTAGGCAATCTTTAGATTGCCACTTCCTTTATAAAGAAAACAGAGGGAAGGAACAATCTAAAGAAGGTGTACTAGGTAGGTTTGTTCTTCTTTAGATTGTTACTCCCCTTTTAGAAAGAGTAGTATGATATTCCTTTGTCCCGAAGTACATTGGACTAAAGATCACTTTATCTTAATTGTTATTTAGTTAAAGTTAAAGTCCTATATATATTCTAAAAACTCATGAGGGGAGTAACAATCTAAAGAAGTAACTACATTTAAATACACGAAAGACTAAAACTCTAGTCTTTATCACAACTTTATTACAATTGTCTTACTATTTTTACGTGGATTATTGTTAGACAATTATATATATTACACGCCCTTAGGCCCCGCGGCAAAGTGCATAATTTTATACTTAGAAAAAACGTAAAATTAAGTAATTTAGGTAAGTTATTAATATCTATTTGAAGACCTACAAATCAAAATAATTATTTATTTTTATTAGAATAAATGTGGTAGCCTTAGCTAAGCGATAACAAATCATTTCGAGATGTGTCGTCAGGTAACTACTTGATTATTATTGATTTTTTTAAAAGGGACAGCACTCGGTTATTATTTTAATTTACCATTTTATAACTTAAACCACCAGAGTATTTTTATTTAATTGTATATCAATAAAACCAACTTCCAGAATAAATAAAATTATTAATTTTCACACATAAAAACTTAAGTTACTTGATCAGTAGGTACATACACCATCAACTCTTAACATTAAATATTTCTTGTGCTTAATTGAGACGATCAAAAACACAACTAAGAAAATTTAAGGCGTGGGGTCGCTACCAATCACTTAGTAATATACTTTTCATACATATATATACTATGCAGCTCAATGTAGGCGTGCAATACGGCAATACTTGTGAAGACAAACAAAAAAACAAAACAAAACAAGAAAAAAATACACAAAGGGACGTATTTTTATGGCGGCGCGGCGGCGGTGACACAGGCCAAGACCCTTCCTTGGGGTCTCCATGGATCAGCAAAACTCCCCGGAACGCCCGAATTTAAAATTTACGAGACGCCAACAAATAAAAGTAACCGTTCAAATCAATGGCGAAAAGAAAAATATTACTATTTCCAAACGTTAATCATAATTTATGTGACAATGTTTACGACTGCAATATAATATGTTTATTGCGAATCTTTAAAAACGAGTTTGAAAAAAAAAACTGCCTTTTCTGGGGGTAATAAAAAAAAGTCGGGTTTTTTCCTTCTTTTTCTGTAAACGGGGAGGAAGCGGTGCAAGGTCGACGGCCTCGCTCACTGCGCCTGCGCGCACGCAACCGGAATCAAGCAAACAGACAAATACTAATACAAACAAAGAACCAAGTTGCCAACTCAAGCAGCAAACTTAATTTCCTTGGTAAGGACTTTTTTAACTTGAAACGTCTTATCACTCGACTAAACCACTCAACAAAACAGTGTCACGTCTATCATCTAAACTGATATATCTACAAAACGATCTCACGTCTATCATCTAAACTGATATATCTACAAAACGATGTCACAAATCTATCATCTAAACTGATAAATCTACAAAACGATGTCACAAATCTATCATCTAAACTGATAATATACAAATTAATGAATGGCACCGTCTATTATCTAAACTGATAAATCTGCAAAAATTCTGCAAAACGATGTCACGTCTATCATCTAAACTGATAAATCTACAAAACGATGTCACGTCTATCTTCTGAATTAATAACTCTACAAAACAATGACACGTCTATCATCTAAACTGATAAATCTATATAAAACATTGTCACGTCTATCATCTAAACTGATAAATCTATAAAACAATGTCACATCAATCATCTAAAATTATTCTAGTCAACCATTTGTTTTTGCACAGGTGCTGTTCTAGTGAATCTCTTGTTTTAGTACAAATGGGCACTGGAGAACATTGATAAATTGGTATTGCTTCAAGGTACAAATAAGGCCTCGTTAGGAGAATGCTGTGATTTGACCAAAACTGCAAACTTCTACCATCTTGAGAATTTGCTTAAACAACAATACGGCCCCACGGTTCACTGCAGAATATGCGTTTCAGTAACCTGCTCCGCTAATTACTTTGTTTTATGTATTCATCAAGCAACAATATCTAGACCGTATATTTTTATTTATGGGTACTTTTAATTGATTTAAATATCGTAACTAAATTAAATAATGTAGTAAATAATGATTTTTCAGGGTCTTGTTACAATGGGAAACAGCGTAATATATTATAATTTAACAAATCAACAACTGCAGACAACATTTTGGGAAAAACATAAATCAGATTCGATTTTGAAATCGTTCGTAGAGATTCTAGTTTGCCGAGTGTAGAATTAGAAATGTTTTCGATTAATATGCGGAATTTGTAGCTCTAAATCTCCCTGAACACAAAGACGGCCAAATAAAATAAAATAAAAACTATGGAATCAATACAGGTGAAACAGTTGTGGAAGGAAATAGCAGCCGGCTAGAGAGAGGAGAAGATGGAATGCAGCCGCAGGGGATCTAAACTCCCCGACTAGTCGCTTAAACCGTTTGCTCTTCACTGTGGTAACGTTTTCTGCTTCTCTAAAAACCAAGGTGAAACGAACCCGGGGATCTTTTCTAACCGTTACCAAAAAGCACCAAACTTTACCCTTAAAAAAAGGTGAGAAAAAGAGCCGAAGAAGTCGAAGAGAGGGGGAAAAAGTTGGATGCGGTTTGAGGGAAACTCAAGTCTAAAGTGCCGCCAGAGTGCAGGAGATTCCCTCGAGCCCTCCAGGCACTTCACACACACATATGTAAAACCTCCTACTAGGCACCCCCCACACACACATATGTAAAACCTCCTCCCAGGCACTCCTCACACACATACACATATATAAAACCCCATCCCAGAATCCAACATCCATGCCAACCTCAACTACCTACCAAAACTCTACGAGTCAAGGGACGGGAGGGAAAGAGGGGGAAAAAGCCCATTCCCACAATCTCCCATAGGATTCACCCTTGGCTCGAAACTAACTGGTATAAAAATCCCTTCTAGCTAAACTTAACATGCTCCGTAAAAAAAACTTGTAACAGTGATTAACGCTAGTTCCGTATAGATTGCAGTCAAGTAGTCAACTTTGTTTCCCAATAAATCACTAAAACACTCCGAACGAAGATCTAAAACAGTTTAACATACAGTTGGTTTTATTCAATCTTTATTTTGCTTCCCAGCTTATCATCCAATACGATCGTTTTAAACTGAAACTTTTTAGGTCAACGATTTTAAAATTAAGTTTTTGGTAGTAGTCATACTACGGAAAGTTTAAATCAAATTATAATTACTATTTACAACGGTAGACAGACATAGAAAAACACGAGATACGTGGTTCGAATCCCGGCGCTAAAGTCTATTTTTCTCTGAATGTCTCCCGTTGTAAATAGTAATTATAATTTGATTTAAAGGGATCATCTTTGGTTCCATGTCTGCCCAACATTTTTGTGAACCGACACATCTTAAAAACTATGCTGGTCTGATTTCAATTAAATTTCGGTGGTGTCATAATAGAGCATTGTTATCCCCGCATTAAATTCAAACTTCTGCGCCCATTGCTTTCTTTCCCACAAGAGCACAAAGGTTATATTTTGCTTCCGAGCTTACCGAAGATAACGGAAACTTTGTAATCGCTCTGGTGATCGAAAATATTTTATGACTCCAATGTCAAAAATGCCAAGACAGAAATCCGTGTCTAGCATCACGGAATATTTTCGGTTCCGTGTCTGTATGACGCTCAACTTTTGCGAACCAACATAATATCTTAAAAACTACGCGTCCGATTTTAATTAAATTTGTGCGTTGTGTGGTAAGGCATAATTAGGCAGTCTATTTTTTATTAACACCAAAATCTATAAAATTACTCATCTATTTCTTCAATGAAATTTATTGATGGTTTGTCGAATGTAGCCTACCGAGGGTCCATCAATTAAATGATTCATCAAATGGTGATCAATACAAAAATTGAAAACGTCTTCATATTTTTCCATAATAAATTGAAAGTTAATTTGTTTTTACAATGTAAGATTGAACACGATTATTGCTCAAAGTAATAAATAAGGAAATGTAAAAAAATAACGATTTAGTACATAACAGTGGGTGGGTTGAAATGTCGAACATGTTGATCATATTATTTCTTATTATTACGAGGTTATAATGATTCAGTGACACGAGAACGTAACACTTTAATATTTAATAGACCGCTCTTATTATCTCAACTACTTGCCATTAATTTATATGACAATGGATTTGGATAATAACGAGTAAGTTGTAGCTAGGTTATAAAAGTTTGTTTCAATTATCTGTGTATTTAAATAAATAACTTTTTAATGATGTTTGCTTTTACTCTAATCTCTAATACATACAATTGGCAGCTAGCCACAGCTAATAACTCTATCACTAACAATCAAAACCTAGCCATGGCTAATAACTTTATTACATACAATTAGCAACTAGCCACAACTAATAACTCTGTTACTTATAATAATTAAAACTTAGCCACAGCTAATAACTTTATACTTACAATTAGCAACTATAGACTTAACTAATAACTCTATTACTTACAATTAAAACCTAGCCACAACGAATAACTCGATTACTTACAATTAAAACCTAGCCTCAGCCAATAACTTTATTACATACAATTAGCAATTATAGCCACAGCTAGTAACTCTGTATTACTTACAAGTAAAACCTAGCCACAGCTAATAATTCTAGAACTTATACAATTATTAGAAACTAGTCACACCTAATAACTTTATTACATAAAATTAGCAACTAGCCAGAGCTAATAACTCTATTACTTACAATTAAAACCTAGCCACGCCACAGCTAATAACTTTATTACATTCAATTAGCAGTTATAGCCGCACAGCTAGTAACTTTGTATTACTTACAATTAAAACCTAGCCACAGCTAATAATTTTATTACGTTTTTATTAACTTGGTTTCTTGTTTGTCCGGTACAAATCTTGCAATCGATTTTTAACTAACTTCCCGAGTAGCTAGACATTTGAAACTTTTACAATAGCTCAGAACATGATGACAATGCATTATTTTAATACTTTTAGCCATATTTCAGCAGAATTTAATTCGTTTTCAGCAAATTTTGATGTATGGAAAGTTAGTTCGGGAAAAATCCGCAAGTTATTTTATTTGTTTTGACATATCCATATTTACCTACACACTTCATTTTGACGGGTTTCAAATTTATAATTTATGACAGAAAATTTAAAAACGTAGTATATAAAAAGTTCTTTTTATCTTGTAATTATTATTACATACAATTAGCAACTATAGCCACAATTAATAACTCTATTACTTAAAATTAAAACCAAGCCACAGCTAATTACTTAAAATTAGCAACTAGTCATAGCTAATAACCGATTTGGTTAACGTAGAAGGAAGAACAGAGAACAAAAAAATTAATCACTAATATTCATT
Source organism: Gerris buenoi (assembly GCA_001010745.2). Lineage (NCBI taxonomy): Eukaryota > Metazoa > Arthropoda > Insecta > Hemiptera > Gerridae > Gerris > Gerris buenoi. The sequence continues at coordinate 413,491 of KZ651178.1, read as the reverse complement.
AAAATAATAAGCCAATAATTCGCTTATTATCAAAATTGTTCAATATTAAATAATTGGCGAATAATATTTTAAATTTTAATACAATTGACGGGTTTAATTTTGCACGAACGAATAATTTATCTGCACGAAACCAAAAGAGTAATTTCATTTTATATTATGATGATACGGAAAGTGTTTTTTTTTTGTTTTGAAAGCCTGACCTGACCTTCTTTAATATCTCTATTACCTTCGCTATACCCTCCTCTCTAAATCATAATTATTAACTAATTAGAGATGCAGGCAGCGTCTTTACACACTCACACGGTAATTATACCTTAGCTAAGTTTAACTGGAGGATAACAAGAACGGATCAAGTGCACTTAATATTTTTTTTTTCGGCAAGCGGCTTCAGTCAAAACACATCCGATCCTCGGACACGTAACTAGTTAAGCGGATTTGAAAAAAATTAATATATTTTTTTCTATAGCCATTTCTCTCGCAGGATAATGGATAATAATCGTGAAATCAAAAAAAAAGTCGGGTAGTTCAAAGAAAGAGAAGGGATGGAAGAACAGGTTGTGATAAATAGGTCAGCTGATGTTGAGGCTAAGTAAGGGGGATGCTTTGAAAGCAAGGGGACTTACCATACAAAGTACCACCTGCCCTCTGAAGCCTTCGTATCTCATTTATAATCATATAGCACTTTGGACAATAGATTAATACTTTGTACTCGTACAGTAACTCAATGTGCACCGGGTGTTTAAAAGAAATGATTATTGCTAGGGGTACTGGCCATCACCTGTTCGTACAAAAGAACTTTAATCGTAAAGTTAACTAGTTTATTATATAATATAATTTATAATACATCGCATAACACTGGATTGTGCTAAATTATAATTATACATCAAAAAGAGTGCCTCACTCCTCACTAGTGACGTTATTGCCCTTGAGGACTCTTAAAATATGTATAAATAAATGTAAACAATAATTTTCCTTTAGGTCAGAAAAAGTAGAGTCAGAGACAAGTGACAAGTACCTATAAAGTACCTATAAGTACCTATACAATGAATAATAATGTGCTCAAGATCCTCCTCAACACCGCATTTTGAACACAGCGAGGATTCTAATTTTCCTTATTTATCTAAGATAGGAAAAGTAGAATCCTCGCTGTGTTCAAAATGCGGTGTTGAGGAGGATCTTGAGCACATTATTATTCATAGTGCAAAGTATTCAATCCATAGAGACTCATTACTTAAAAAGCTTCATTGCAATAGACACATTCAGCAACCCTTCTCATGTAGATCACTATTACACAGTAAAAAGCAATCCATATACAAGTTAATCTATACATTTTTATCAGACAGTAACATAAAAATTTAAAAAATAAGAAAAGTAATAAACTGATATTAAATATAAGAAAGACCTAAGCAAAAAATCACTATGGCTGTATGGCT
>KZ651178.1:377869-401092 GCA_001010745.2 Gerris buenoi | reverse complement strand
TTTTTTTTTTTTTTTTTTTTTTTTTTTTTTTTTTTTTTTTTTTTTTTTTTTTTTTTTGGTGGCCTGCGGGTCTATCAATAGAACAAACAAATCTAGAGCGAAGATCGCGTCTCAATTATCTTTTGTTAAATAAGATATTGAAAATAAAACAATCTTAATATTTTTTTATTAATAGACATCCAAATGCATAAAAATACATAAATGCTTCGTCTGAGATTGTTTTTTTTGTTTTTTTTTGTTTTTTATTACTCTTATAAGATTTTTTCTAAAATAAATTAGTAAGTAAGAATAAAATGAGTAAGAAACCAATTTGACAACCTGAAGAAAGGGAAGGGATATAATACTCACAAATTATTTTATTTCATGAGAGTATGAGAGTTGTCTCTGTCTCACAAAGTCCCTTTTTTAATGTAGAAAAAGGAAAAATAAGTCTAAAGAGAGATAAAAACACTTGACATAAGAGAAATGAACGAGAAAAAAGGCTGTCTTTTCTAATTTTCTTTTATTTGTTATGACGGTTATCTTGTTGGTTTGTTTCGTGTGCGAGACACAGGGGCGTCTTTGTCGAGCATGCAAATATCCCGTGCATCAATAAGCAGCGTAAAGCCGCGTCGACGCTTTAGTCGGGTTCGAATACCCCGTGGGTTTAAGCACCCATAATGTCTTTTTATCTCTTCAGACAGAGAAGAAGAAGAAGAATACTCAGGTCTCCCTTCTTCTTTCTCCGGTATTTGAATAACTGATGAGTTATTCTGTGGGGGAGGATTAAGGTAGTACCTGGGATGGGGGAGTAACAGAGATCGTAAGCTTACGAGGATTCTGTATGAAAGAAAGGAGCTCTGCCGTCGTATAGTCGTATCTCATACATTTGTAAACGCGTTAGGAAAAGCAGCGGCAGTAATATGAAACATAAAACAAGATAAAGCCTCCGACTTTCTTTTGATTTTCTTTAGTTGGCTGGCTCAGCTCTTCTGTGACGCACCCCTCGTGTCGTGTTCCACCCTTGTATTATTAACAACCAATTATATTGTGAGAGGGCATGCCCAGTTGTGGTGGAATTACGAGGAATCTCTTGTTTCTTCCAAAGAAAAGACCCACAAGTATAAAATAGTCATACCAATTAGTGTGACACATAGCTCCGTCGCGTCCTATTTCACATACTACAACAATTTTATGCTTAACAACCTATTATTGTCAACTTTATTTAATATTCTCGCTGGTTTTCAAATCTGTTAAAAAATGTTTTGATATTTTACATGAATTATAGTATCGAATTAGCAAATTTAAAGAACGCAGGAGGTTGAAATTAATGTGGTGCTATCTTTTTTCCAAATCATCCAACCAAACAATCTCAAATATAATAAAAGTCAGATGATTACTTTTGAAGATATAGGTGTACATAAATATATGTTTTTGAGCATATATAAAGCCTCGTTCACTCGATGACACTAATGTCGCGAAATTTAATGCCGTGACACTGCTTGACACTCAGCGTCTAGCGTTTAGTGCCGTGACATCTACTGTTCATAGGACGACACTAGGTGACACTAATGTCGTGGCATTGAATGTCGCGACATTAGTGTAATCGTGTGAATGAGGCTTAAAGGAGAAAAAAATAAGCGCAGAAGTTTGAAACTTATATGGGACCAACAATGGACTAATTATGACCAACCATTTAAATTTCATTACAATCGTACGAGTAGTTTTTAAGATATGTTGGTTCGTAATAATTGAGCAGGGCCGACACAGACATGAAACAAAAATGTTCCCTGATGTCTCAAACGGATTTCTGTCTTTAGAATTTATGAAATCGGAGACAAAATATTTTCTTTTTTCAAAACGATCACATTAGCTTCAGTTACATTCGGTAAGCTCGGAAGCAAAAGATTTTTTCCTCATGCAGAAGGGACAGCAAAGGGAGTAGAAGGTTGAAAATGACATTAATGACCTACCATCCTAATGTCATTAAAATCGGTTAAGCTGTTTTTTAGTTATTATGGTTCGATATAAGACCGACAGACACGAGACCAAAAAATGTTCCCGGATGTCTCAAACAGTTTTTCTGTTTTGTAATCGTTGAATCCGGAAACATGAAAATGATACCTTGAGTAAGCTCGTTAGCAAAACGAATTATAGTATGCTAAAGGTAAAGGAACTTTAGTTTCTAGGTAACATAACAGATTACAGTAGTGGTGAAGAGACCGGTACAATGTTTAGGTTAGCAGTATTAATCACAATTTTACTGCTTGAGATATATTGTATTAGTTTTCATTCAGACAGTCTGAACATCTATCTTCCTAAGTGTGAGATTACAGTCATCGATTCTGTGTAATTAACTAATCTCTAGAGTAATTAATGTATTTAAATGATTGCGAGTGACAGTAACGATAATGTATTTGTCCCGTGTGTAGTATTTGCTTGTTATACAGATGGAGTCACGCGATAACATAGTTGAAGTCTTCCTCCCCAATCTCTATTCAATCGGAAAACAATTACTTTTCCTGTATCCTAGATATTAATGGCTTAAGACTCTTTCTTTCATTACACGGAGTTTACGATATTCAAAAACAGATTAAGACAGAATGAAAGTAAAAAAAATTATAATAAAACGGCTAAAAGGATAAAAAAAAGTTGTTTCGATCAATGACAACTCTTAAATGAAAATACAGTTGGGAAAAAGAACAGTACAGAGAAAAAAAACTTCGTGCCCTGATAGCAGCGTCCCCTTCTTTTCCGTTCCTTTACCTAATTGATGGAATACCGATTGAAATGCTTCAACTCACCCTCCCTTAATCCGCTTCAAAGCTTCGAAATGAAAAAACTTAACAAAAAAAAAATAATTAAGAATAAGTTCTACAAAAAAAAGTAGACACATAAAAGTTGTAGGAGCCGCTACTTAATGAACCTTACAATCTTTAATACCATTTAATTTCTTTAAAAAAAAGAATGTATCAAGTTAACATTTTTTATTGATTAGATCTAATAAGAGTTTTAATTTTAATTAAATGAAGATTAAAAAAGAATTTACATCTGCCAAGCAGTGACAACTCTACAACTAAAATGCTTCTAAAAGTAAAAAGTTACAGAAAAGTATCCTAACGTTACATAAAACCAGAAACTTCTCTCCAGCACCCAGCACCGCCAATCAAACATCCCTTGGTTCACGACGCAGTGCTCTAAACTCAACACAGCTTTCATTTCACGTTTTAGACAGCCTAAAACCGCCTTCTCTGTTCTAATTGTGAAGATGATTATCTATATCAATAACTTCCTTGGGAATCCAGTTGTGGTTGTTTGGATTTAGGGAAATTTAACCACTTGCTTAAGTGGAATACTTGTTTTGAAAAAAAAAAAAACGAAATGTATACAGTATTGAGTTGACCAGAGTATTAATATTATCTTGATAAATTACTTTCAGTTACTTCGTAACAGTGGTAATATTTCTGAATTCTGGGCAACACCAGGTGATGGGTCGTTAATTTTGCCTGCCCATAGAGTTTAAGCAGTGATCAATATCTGACCCCTTCACATCAATCGAGTTTACCTATGGGAAGTTGAAAATAAGGACCAATTCCTGTTCCTGGGGGGTTTTAATTACAACAAACAGAAAGGGTGCAAGCGTAGAAAAGGATACATAGACTTGAATAAACCCACTAGAAGATGCTTCCCCACTAACAGCGAAACGTCGGAACAATCACCGATTGTTATCAACTAATTATAAACTCTTCAGTGCTCTTGTTAATTTTGTTGTTAATAGGATTTTAAGAGATGATGGTTGTTAAAACCAACTATAAGTTAGGAACTACAGTGCGCTGCAGCAGGCTCGGTTACAGAACTACCGTGTCCTGCTATTAGCACAGTAAAGAAATAACAGAGTGCTGCTCCTGGCTCGGTTATGTAACTACAGTGTTGCTGCTGCTAGCTTAATAAGTAACTAAAAAGTGCTACTGCCTCGGTTACCGAACTACAGTATCCTGCTACTGACTGTAGAACTACAGTATCCTGCTACTGACTGTAGAACTACAGTATTCTGCTACTGACTGTAGAACACCAGTGTCCTGCTATTAGCACAGTCTAGAAATAACAGTGTGCTGCTCATGGCACAGTAGTGCCATTCTAAGGTGTTAATAAGTTTACAGGTCACGTAGCTATCTCAACCTCATCTAAATTACTAATTACTGCCTGTGGTAGCTGCTTCCAGTGTTGACATTTTCCGAGGTGTTCATACCGGCTTCTCGTTAATTCCTACAATACCAGTCTGTAGAACCCAGCTTCTTAAGCATGTTAAAATATGGCCGCACTCGACTGCTTCACAACTTGAGATTCAGCCTGCGCGTGCTCTTTCTATGTTTTAATGCCTGTCCGTTACATTAACATGACAGTGTTGGCGCCGGTTGCCAGGAGTCACAGCTCTTTATTTAAAATGTCTAAATTCTCAGCCCGCATAGTTAGAGTGGAATGTATAAGTAGATAGCCGGTTCTCTAAACACGTGCATTTCTTTGTTTCTTGTGGGAAATTTGATATTTCAGTAGCGGCATTCTCGCAGAGTTATTAGTTGTACCTGTACCACAGTTATTGTAACGCAACGAAAAAGAATGACAGAAGAGGAATTCAATCAATCATAAATATCAATGTAGCTGGCTTCATTAATAGAGACCTNTTATATATATATTTTTTTTTTCTAATTTGATATTTTTTACAATATCGTTTATATTAGCCGATAAAATCAACAAATTTCCACATCTGTTGGCGTTAAAATACGAAAAAATTGTAAACATATTTTTTTAACTAGGGGGCTCTGCCCTCTACTCGCTTCGCTCGTCGAAAAGCGGCCGCTGCCTAAACCTTTGCACATTTGACAATTTGATACATTTGTCTGTTTACAAAACTGTTTTAATAGTAATAGATAGATAAATACAAGAATACTATTTCTTATCAAACCAATAAGATAATTGTGATAAATAGACTGCAAATTATTGTGGCACAAAGCTTCCTCCCATCCAATCACTTGCTTTATTGGTGCTAATATGCTTTTACAACCCAATACTATAAATTTATTTATTTGTTTTCTCCTTTTTTGGTTCCAAGCTTACCAAAGGTAACGGAACCTCTGTGGTCGTTTTAAAGAAAAAAATTATTTTGATGTCTTAGATCTCAAAAAGACAAAAATCCGAATCACAATCATGATCATCCGACATAAGGGAACAATTTTTGTCCTGTGTCTGAAATATATCATAAAAATTACTTCTCCTCCACGGGGAATCGAACCCGGCTTCTCTCTGTACACGTTTAAAGCCGTCTTCTTAGGAACTAGCTTTCCCCGAGAAAACGGCTTATATTATTATATTTGTATTTAATGGACTACTATATTTTAGAATTTTTTCATCAAAAACGTCGGGAACCGTTTTCTACCGTACTAGAGTTTGACGAGGGAGTTTTAGAGGTTTAATTTGAACGTTAATTAATGGGAGGTCGTCTTATAATTAATTGAGGGTTGCTTTAGGCTGTGTGATTTAGGCTTTAGTGATTGGGTCGAGTGATTGGGTGGGTTGCCAGTGGTGCCCAGTACCCAGTTATTCACGGGCTTTTAATGAATCTTTAACTTGATTCCACTATAGACTTGGACTTGATTGTGGTCGCAGCATCGACCCGCTCAGAACCACTCCGTTGTAGAACAGAGCATTTCATCTTCAAACTTCTACTTCGACTGCAACAATATAATTCTATGGTTTGAAGGCAAAGAGGAAAAAGTTTTAGATTTACGTGCATTTATTAGTTTCTTGTCGGAAATTTGATATTTCAGTAGCGGCATTATCGCAGAGTTATTAGTTGTACCATAGTTATTGTAACGCAACGAAAGAGAATGACAGAAGAGGAATTCAATCAAACATAAATATCAATGTAGCTGGCTTCATTAATAGAGACCTTAATACAAGAGGTTTGCAAAGCTTCATAAAATATACATGTTACATAATAATAACTACATTTGAATCTAGAGGTTGTTAGCAGTGTTTTACGTTTGATTCTGCGGATGGTTAGATATTAAGTTTTGAGTGACGCTAGCTTGGCAGGAGAGGATGAAATGATAGAAGAAGGCGAGAGAAACCGAGTTTATCGATTCCTTGTAAACTTGGGTTTCTAGTGGGCAGACTCAACACAACAGACCCCCACTGCTTGACACTCAGCGTCTAGCGTTTAGTGCCGTGACATCTACTGTTCATAAGAATAAAATGATAAGAAACCAATTTGACAACCTGATGAAAGGGAAGGGATATAATACTGACAAATTATTTTATTTCATGAGAGTATGAGAGTTGTCTCTGTCTCACAAAGTCCCTTTTTTAATGTAGAAAAAGGAAAAATAAGTCTAAAGAGAGATAAAAACACTTGACATAAGAGAAATGAACGAGAAAAAAGGCTGTCTTTTCTAATTTTCTTTTATTTGTTATGACGGTTATCTTGTTGGTTTGTTTCATGTGCGAGACACAGGGGCGTCTTTGTCGAGCATGCAAATATCCCGTGCATCAATAAGCAGCGTAAAGCCGCGTCGACGCTTTAGTCGGGTTCGAATACCCCGTGGGTTTAAGCACCCATAATGTCTTTTTATCTCTTCAGACAGAGAAGAAGAAGAAGAATACTCAGGTCTCCCTTCTTCTTTCTCCGGTATTTGAATAACTGATGAGTTATTCTGTGGGGGAGGATTAAGGTAGTACCTGGGATGGGGGAGTAACAGAGANAAGTAGTTAACATGGTATACTTGGCGTAAGGAAATTCGTTCCTAACGGGTGTCGGGTGTCCCGCGATACCATGTTATGATACCAACATAACAGTAGGTTCGGAAGCAAAATTCACTCTTCCATAATGTAGTAAGTCAGTATAGATAGGTGCTATATCGGGAACAAACCACACTGTGAGGATATTGACGAAGACGAGTGGCATAATGAGGATGTACGTCCGAGACTATTTTCCAACGTAAGAAGATATATTTCCTCGCGACGGTAGAAGTGTAATGGTGGCTTTTCACTTTTCCCGTACACCGGAGAGTGGAGGCACGTGAGAAGGAGTTGATTTTCAAGGGTACATAGCCGCTCAACGTTCCATTCTCACTTTCCTACCCGCTGTCCTTCACCCTGGTGCTTCTTACGGCTGCTGCTCACTCTGGCGTCTCCTCCCTCGCTACTAATTATCAGTCTCTCCTTTCCACTTCTACTCCAATTAACTAATTTTCACATCATTTCACTCTTAGTTACAAGTTCACAATATTCCCAAACTAAAAACGTACCACTAATAAATTAATATACTATTACTATAATATAATAGAATCAAACATTACAATTTAGTGACAAACTAAGCTATAACCACCATTTTTTGTGGATTTGTCGAATAAATCAAATATAATAACATTGATTTAATAATAATTTGTCAATTGATTGTTTTGTTATTTGAACAAGCAAGGTTAAATTAAAATCCACAATGCTTTCCTAGAGGGTTCTCGTCCATGGAGATACCAGCCCAGAACCAAAACACCTTAAGATTGTTATGATGCATAGTAGTGTCGGTATAAATAAGCATAAAGATACGAATAAAGTCTTAAACGTGTGACATTAGTATCCTTGAATGTGTTAATACATACTTAATTTGTCTTACAAACAAGTTCCAACTAATTATGTATACCTTTAAATTGTAATTCTAATCTATTTAAACGGATAAAGAATACACTACACCCAATAGATATTAAAGGAACAATCTGTTTCCGTGATATCGGTGCACGAATGTGGAGAACATAGGTACTGCCGCTTTAACCATGGAAATGGATGCTACGTTTAATTGATATTGATCCAGATAAAGACATAATGTTATTATTTGATGTAGAGCACTTTACATGCCAACTGGATGTATCAAATGAGGGGTAGAGAATAGGGTTGGGACACCGATGTCGATGTATCGAAAACATTGATGGATCAAAAAATATCGATGTTGGAGTTTCGATATAACATCGATGATCACCTGAGAAACATCGAAATCAAAAGCGTCGCGTCGAATAAAAGATTAATAAAAATACGCAATCAGAGAGCTTTTTCTTTAATGAAGGTAAAATTTTCCACCCAAAGACTTTGCTCGTCGAGTGGAAGAGGTTAATGTCTATGTATCGAAAACATCGACATTTTCTTTCGATATTTTGGCTAACATCGATGTTGGTTCGGTTCGATAGCTAAACATCAATGTTCAGCTATCGATACCCAACCCCAGCATAGACACATAGGAACTTGAGTGTGAAACAAGTCTCACTTCTCTACCATTGGTGTGGGTGAGAACATTCTGAGGGCAAGCATGAGTAAACAGCCCAGTCACGCAAATCGCCCAATTAATCAACAGCTGATTTAATGGAGAATTTAAAATGATAAAACTCAATCAAGAATTAAAACACTGTTTTAAAACATTTCGAATTCAAGGTCAATACAGCTTCTTCTGAGATCGAATCGTAACAAATGCCACGGAATATATCATTAAAACACATAGTAGATTCGAAACTCAAAACTGTCATGCGCAGTAAAAATATAGGTGTTCGTAGTTCTCCTGTTGCTCACCAGAGTACATATTATAAGTTTTTGCTAGGTTATAGGTTTGTCCAATCGATTACATAAACTGATTGGCATTATATAAAAGTAAATAAGTTATGGTGTTTATTTTTTATTTTATCATTATTTTTTTTTTTTTACAAAAAATAGTTTTGTTGTGATGATAAAGTGAAATATAAGATTGGCTGGAGTTTATTATGTTGTGCGAATGAAGCTCAGCAAGCTGTCGACTCAGCGTCTGTATCCAACTCGCGGTTTGTTTCTTTCTTAGTTTCACTTGAAGACTCTATTTAACTAAAACTACTCGTAATACGCTGCAATACAAACAACTAAATAAATAATAATATATTGATCACAAAATTGAAATGTCTAGACAACCAGACTACGCACAACTAATCTAAGATAAAATTTAATTTATTTTCATCAATATCTCAATTTGTCCCAGGAAAACTACTTACATGGTGAAAATCGTAATTAAAATGAATACTTTTTAGAATTACCGATGTGTTAAATATAATTATTTCAATCAAAATCGCGGAACCTTCAATGAAAAATTATTTGATTCAGGTTTTATTCCAGTTGTTGGTGGGGTAGCGTCCCCAAATTTAGAGCTAAAATTAATTTTTAGATTAAACCACAGGATATTATTTTTAAATCGGAACTGTAGTTTAGACCACGTGTCTTCACAGACTACTGACAGATATATTTTTAAAAACACTTTTTTGGATTAATGGGACCTTTAACGTTTAAATCCATTTAATTTAATTGGACTGTTCAAGATTGGGTACTTTTTTAACTTTTATTTACATTTATTAACAACCTTTTTCAACACTGGGGCTTAATGTAAACAAGAACTGATATAAGTACTTCAACAACGAATTTCCCGAGATTTTTCAACACTAGGGCTTAATGTAAACAATAACTATCGTAGTTCAACAACAAACTGCCCGGGGTTTTTCAACACTAGGGCTTAATGCAAACAAGAACTATCGTAGTTCAACAACAAACTGCCCGAGATTTTTCAACACTAGGGCTTAATGTAAACAAGAACTATCGTAGTTCAACAACAAACTGCACGAGGTTTTTCAACAATAGGGCTTAATGTAAACAAGAACTATCGTAGTTCAACAAAAAACTGCCCGAGTTTTTTCAACACCAGAGCTTAATGTAAAGGAAAACTAATATAGTTCAACAACCAACTGCCCGAGGTTTTTATTTTCCAGCACTTGGTTTTTTTCCGGGAACAGGTTGAGGTTAATGAATCGCCTTGAAATACTTCAAGATAAGTACATAGCCTGTATAAATATATTGATTAGGAAAATCGATAAGCGACCTCGCTTGTTGACATTGCCTATCAATTACTGATAACAGGTGCACGGATAATTATACAGATTCGAGTGACAGGTCTAATAATAATATATATTAATAGCCGACCTCCAACTCAACCCGAGGAGTTCAGTCTACTTCAAATATTAAATCACAACTTATTTAAAACCTTCACACTCGTCTAATAAAATTAATATACATGTAATTATATAAATTAATATAAGCAGGTGGCCGTTAACAATGAAAATTAATCAAGATGTCTTTTGTCCTCTCTGAAACCGCTCACACTAGAACCTTAAAATTCAGATTCTTCTTTATGGAATGAACAATTATTGGAAGGATTTACCAATAGGCTATTTTGATTTGGATGGGGTTTATTAATCGGCTACTTTACTCCTCTATTTGATTTCGATCATCAGTGCGAATAATGGTCTCATCGGTCTGGGATTCGAACTCACAACCGTGATTTAAACCTTGGCTTCAGAGTTCGCTAACCACTCGGCTACGCCGATATGATGACATAGTTATAAGTTTATTGCTCATTCACTTAACTTAAAAAAGTTTATTAATAAAGTGAACGAGTATACTTCTCACATATTATTAATCAATTGTTTGGGTAAACACATGTTGTAAGCAAAGTGTATTGCCTTTTCATCATTGACACTGCTAACATAAATAAAGGGAGAATACAGATAAAAACGCGCCGGGATTGCTAACTCTGTATTCTACCTCTCGAGACACTCCACTGCACAGCCCTATTTTTTAAAATTCAATTATAGTTTTAAAAACATCGATAACTTATTGCTGATATAATAAGCTGCATTGACTGAGACGGGTGAGGTTCAGATGGATGGAGTCCTCTACATCCAAAGTGCAATGTATGCGTAAAGACGAGAAAAACAAGGGCTTGTGGACAAGACCCGCACCTGTTTTACATAATGCCATGTTATTATTGTTTCGAGTAGTGCCACTAGAGGGTGGGGCAAGTCAAGGTGCATTATTTGCATCGGGGTAAACAGAGGAGCACTTGACTCTGCCAATTACCTACGTGTCGGGTCGGAGAAGAGGGCACCTCTCCCCCGGGCAGATGTTACCGGGGGGGATTACTCGACCTCAGCTGCTACAGCTGGCTGTCCGACCCTTCCATTATGTACAATGTACAACCCTCTCTCTCCGACTCGTGACCGGGACCTGACTTCGCCGAGGAGAGGGGACCCCAGGTACACCGGATGTACCTGAGGAAGGAGGGGGCTCGGCCTCAACATTCCAACCCTTGTCCGCCACACAAATTCCGATTCGAACCTCTTCCCACGGTGCACTCGCAGTCCACGCACCGCCGTCTATCCTTCGTAGGAATACCACTCGGGTCTGCACACCCCGTTCAATCGAATAACCGATTACATTCTATCGACCGTTCCACGAGGAAGGCATCACGTCAGTTTCACTGCCAAGCTAATTAAACTACCGACAATATAAATGCTAATATTATAAAGACATTGCTACTGATCTGGCCGGAGATGATTAGACGTCCGAGGCAAAATAATCTAAACGGTAATTGCCAAAAATTTGTCCGATACTACTCATACAAAACCTGCCATACACACACGGCACAAACTCGGGTTAACAACACAAACATAGATTTATCAAGTTACATTAGCAAGAAATGTACGACTATTTTATATCAGCAAGGTATGTACGACTTCCGACTTCCATATGAGTTGCTGGGGATGGTCAATACAGACACATTATATATTTAAAATAAGCAACTGGGTAATATAAGAACATACTATGATAGTCAGTGGTCAGCTACCCCACCATGAGGCGGTCTTCTTCAACAGTTCACGATCTAAAGGAAACCGTTGCCAATACAGAATACAGAAAACCATAACATATTGTGGTTTTTCTAAAATCAAAATATCACTTTTACAGTTTCACCCACCTCCAGCAAGTTTTACCAAAAGCTCGGAGACAACGACTAGTTTTGTATTGAAAAGTTGTAATAATTGTTTAAGGTTAAAGCCCTTGCAAGCAACACACTTAATGGTAAATCCGTTAGGTGGCTTGCAGTTAGTAGGACAGTCGGGTTCTAACGGTTCCTCTTTTCAACTTATTCTTATGAACCCGAGCCCATAGACTTCCAAACCTTCAACTCGCAGTTTGTACATAAGTTTGAGATTTGCTACTTTCGCTTAGCATAATTAGGTTCTCTAGAATACTTTTGGCCTCTCTCCCATACACATCCACTTCTGACATCGGTAATCTGTAGGAAACCTGACAAAAGTTGTATAATAAGTATTTTGTTTTCGCCGTCGGCCGCAGATGTAGGTAAATGATTAGCAGTTAATCTCCTGCTACTAAATCTACCACTCCATCAATCAGTTCAACAATCTCGATTTACGTTATTTAGTTAACAGAGCTAAAAAATAAATAAAGTGGTCGGCACCGATGTCCATTTTTATTTCACGGAGAACTGGTTAATTTGCATTCTCAGTTAATACCAAAGAAGTCCAATTTGGCAGATGTCATTGAAGAACTGGTGCCAAAGCATGGTTATTAACAGTTTTTAGCAACAATGTTCCTCAAATCAACATTTTTGCTACTTCCAAAAGGGTATACTTTCAAGAGAAACGATGCTTCGGAACAGAAAATCGATGGTTATGAAAGTTTTTCTTGTTTGTCGTAGAAAGCGGTAAAGATAAGAAGGTGTTCAGGAACATTGAGGAATGTTTCTAAGGGTGGATTCTGTAACTTTGAAACCTTCCATTTCAAGAGATTGTACTTCACAATTTGTTATAAAGATGCACTGAATCTGTGCAGCACTAAATCTGGAACTAAATTGAAAATAAATGATAATATTTTGTGTGGATAAAGTAAACTCCAAAGTGTTGATATCCGAAAGTTATGTATTTATATCTAAAATCCAAGTCACATCAAAACAATGCCGCAATTTTATTTTATTTTATTATTTTTTTTTTTCATCGTTTTCGCACTGAAATAACATTTATTGAACTTTTTTTAAAGTGTCTTTTATCCGCTTAATATATTTTTATTACCTTTATATTTTTTGACTGAGATATTGTGTTGTTTTTTTATTTTTATAATAAAATACACTAATTAAAATACGTTTATATAAATACTTAAGCCACTATTTAATTTTATTAATACTAATAAAATACGTTATATAAGTCACGTTATGTAACATAAGTATTCTAAATTATAAGTTATATTCTAAATTATAAGGGAAAGCTGAAGAAAAACTAAATAAGAAAGAGTTGAAAGGAGTTAAACTCTATTATCGTTTTCACTTAACAAAATATCAGCGTAGTTACGTATTTGGCCACAAACAGCACTGGCATCACTTGACCAAAATACCCTATGATATATATCAACAATTTGATAAATATCTCAGAGTTTGATATACGTCAAAGTTTGGATTAAGTTAAAAAAAAAAAGTTACAGATTCGACACCTGAAACAAGTGTCTTCACTTTTACAAACAGGTTCCTCAAAATCTCTGCTGGTCAATTAACAAAGCCTTTCCACAATTCCTTCCGAAACCATTTACTAACTGGAAAAGTAAATGGTTTTGGAACATGGTTGCTTACAAATTTTCGTCACCAGAGTAAAAATGATCCCAAACGAAAATTTGAAAATTATTCGCTGCACAGTGTTTAGAAATGATTGTTCGTAAACACATGGTTCCTAAACATGTTTCTGTTGCCAGTGTAATCGCGTCTTAAGAAGCTAGGTGTGTACGAACAACACCTGTTTATTCAAATGAATTAAGAGCGGGCGAGTTGTACGGTAATCACGTCATCGCGAGGGAGCGAGTGATGCGACGAAAACGCGTCCGTTACGAAGAAGGAAAAAGACAAAGCGACCGGGCAATGTGCGGGGTTGTTTTGTTTTGGTTTATTACTCTGGTGAAGCGAGATGGAGGGGCTGGCATCCGACCAGGTGAGATGTAGCTGTACGGAGTAACCTTCGAATGTTGGGCCCCCTAACAGGACGAGATGCTGCGTGGGGTAGTTGGCCTCTCTCGCATCTCTCTTACTATTTATAACAGACTCGAGTCACTCGGATCACTGCCCCGACACTCTCCTCTCCCCTTCCTTCCGCTACACAAATAGACCTAGGCCTCGCCCTTCAAACCATCGTACTGTCTTCCACCAGTAACAATCAGCCAATCCAACAACCACGCTGTCTTCCACCAGTAACAAGCATCCAATCCAACAACCACGCTGTCTTCTACAAGTAACAATCAGCCAGTCAAACCACAATACTGTCTTCCACCAGTAACTAGCAGATAAGCAAACGACCATATTGTCTTCCACCAGTAACAAGCAACCAATCAAACCGCTACACTGTCTTCCACCAGCAACAATTAACCAATCAAACCACCACACTGTCTTCCACTAGCAAGAAGCAACCAATCAAACCACCACACTGTCTTTCACCAGTAACTAGCAGATAAGCAAACGACCACATTGTCTTCCACCAGTAACAAGCAGCCTACCAAACCGCAATATTGTCTTCCACCAGTAACAAGCAGCCTACCAAACCGCAATATTGTCTTCCACCAGTAACAATCAGCCAATCAAACAACCAAACTGTCTTCCACCAGTAACAATCTGCCAAACAAACCACCGCACCACACTGTCTGCCACCAGTAACAAGCAACCAATCAAACCACTACACTGTCTTCCACCAGCAACAAGCAACCAATCAAACCACCACACTGTCTTCCACTAGCAAGAAGCAACCAATCAAACCACCACACTGTCTTTCACCAGTAGTAACTAGCAGATAAGCAAACGACCATATTGTCTTCCACCAGTAACAAGCAGCCTACCAAACCGCAATATTGTCTTCCACCAGTAACAATCAGCCAATCAAACAACCAAACTTTCTTCCACCAGTAACAATCTGCCAAACAAACCACCGCACCACACTGTCTGCCACCAGTAACAATCAGCAATCAAACAATCTCACTGACTAAAACTCGGCTTCCAGCACCAACATATCCATTTTGATTTTCACAGGAAATATGATTCCCGATCATGTCACGTACTTGCAGTTTTTCCCTCAAATCTCATAATATTGTCGGAACCTTAAGAAAATAATTTGATAAACACATTGCCGTCAAGACCAACGTATAACAAGCATCGTGACTTATAGACAAGCATTGCGTGTTCTCTGCAATATTAAGATGTTATTATTTCTAAGGAGGGTAGAGAAAAGGCACAGATGTGCCTTTTCATGATGATGCACAGATGAGAACTGGGCGGCTAACATCGCATCTCAATAGATTCATGAGGGCGCAGCACAGAGTGCTCCGCTACCTTCCGTTCCCAGCGCCACAGTACAATGTTATCTTAACTTCTTCCTTTCTGTATATTATAATGGCATATTTATTGAACATCTAGGCACTGTCTTAGAGAACCATGAAGCTCGTTAAAAATTAATAATAGTAGCCTATAAAAACAAAGTTTTTATAATAAATCCTTTGTTTATAATTCATTTTGCATTGTGTGTTACATTTTGGGGGTGACAGTCATCTGAAAGTTAATTACTTTTCCTCACTAATAATAGTAGGAAAAGTATTGTTTGTTAATTATTAAATTAACAGTTGATTAATTATGAAATTTTGTAAATTGAATTAAATAATTTCCAATAAAAACAGACGATTAGTTGTTTAGCTAAGCTAGTTAGTCCGCAAATTGGAAATTGGGGGGGGGGATTAAATAAATCATTAAATAATAAATAATAGGTTGTAAAAACAAGACTATTTTATTTAACTCCGTATTATCAAAGTCAACAACAAAGATCAAAGGCTGTAACCAGACTTTCACAGGTTAATTAAAAATTGTTTTTATTACTTCAACTTCAAAATTGCAATTATTATTAATAAGACCCAATTATTTTTTGTAATTAAACAACAGTGGGTCAGCTGGTCTGCTGAGAACTTACTGATGGAGGGTGACACTTTTATACGCAGTAATGGCATTAGAAGGGAACGACAGTGTTGCCAACACCTGCCTAATATACAGGGGGGTACGTCCGTATCACCAGGCTACCCAACCTGACAGCCGTCATTTATATATAAGCTTCATATCTCATTTGTACATCATATAGCACTCTCCACAACCAATAAGTATACTTTATCTCCAGTAGGGACGGAAAGTAACTTTTCAGGACTAGTTGATAGGTTATAATGTCCGTTCGTGAAAATGGGGATATAATGTAAAAATGGGATTATAATCCACGTTCACCAATCTAATGTAATGTCTAATGTCTGTAAATAGTAGAAAATGAATGGCAAATGTAGGGAATTAAACTCCCAGCTGTGCGAGTAATTCTACAATGTATTGTTTACTTTTGTTGAGCTTTCGTTAAACTTTATTTTTTTAATTACTTTAAAAGTAATTATAAATTGTTTTATATCATTTAAATTCTATAAAAGATGGTTTATCTTTTATAATTCAAACATAAAGTCTAGTCACAACATATAATAAGATATAAAATCTATATTCCTCACTTATACACTAACGTTGTTAAATAAATCTTATATAGTGCTTTTTCTGGAAGTAAAATGTTGTATTTATCATGAGAATAATGAATTATTTTATTCCCCTGATCCTTCAGCACCGCCTCGGGATTTAGTTGCCTTGATTCCTTCGACTTTGCCTCAGGAGTCGACTCAGTCACGCGGGAAATAATATCTTACATTATTCCCTAGGTGCATTAATAACTTAAATTACATTAAAAAAGAATAACTTAACTTGGCACTGGGGATTAAACCGGTCAACTTCAACTGCATTACAATGGAAGCCCAAATCCAGGTAAATTCAATAAGTTTAACCCAACTTAAGACGGAAAAAAACTCCTTATTGTCATTTTATTAAGCTGCTGAAAACTTAGTTGGGGAATTTCCGTCACTTGTCTTTTTTACAATTCGTTATAAATATTTAAATAAGAAAGCATTTTACGTTACTTGTACTGTGTTTGTAGATGAAGCATAGAACTGTACATACCTGTAACACAAAACAAATACATTATAATTGTGTGTTCGGGTAACAAATAATAATCAACCATTTAATCAATACATATACAGGCTGGGCCAAAAAAAAAACCGCACTTTTTTGAACACTTAAAGCTCAGCTTCTGTAGTAGATAGAGATATGGGATTTTCGGGGTCTGAAAACTACATTCTTCTACTTTAAATTTCATATCTATAACTTTAAAAACGACTGGGTGAAAGCAACGCAATGACGGTTTAAAATAGGGTCTTTAAAAAAGTCGTTGTCCGGGTAGTTATTTTGTCTGGTATTAAAGTTATGATAGAATAAATTACCATATGGTGGAAGGGGGGGGGGTTGCAGTTTTTCCCTCAAATCTCATAATATTGTCGGAACCTTAAGAAAATAATTTGATAAACACATTGCCGTCAAGACCAACGTATAACAAGCATCGTGACTTATAGACAAGCATTGCGTGTTCTCTGCAATATTAAGATGTTTATTTCTAAGGAGGGTAGAGAAAAGGCACAGATGTATACGAACTGGGCGGCTAACATCGCATCTCAATAGATTCATGAGGGCGCAGCACAGAGTGCTCCGCTACCTTCCGTTCCCAGCGCCACAGTACAATGTTATCTTAACTTCTTCCTTTCTGTATATTATAATGGCATATTTATTGAACATCTAGGCACTGTCTTAGAGAACCATGAAGCTCGTTAAANTATTCTATTAAAACTATAATAACAGACAAGATCACTACCGGGACAACGACTTTTTTTAAAGACCCTATTTAAAACCGTCATTGCGTGGCTTTCACCTAATCGTTTTTAAGTTAGAGATATGAAATTTAAAATAGAAGAATGTAGTTTTCAGACCCCGAAAACCCCATATCTCTATCTACTATAGAAGCTGAGCTATAAGTGTTCAAAAAAGTGCGTTTTTTTTGGCCCACCCTGTATATAAAGAAGAGTGTCAGTTTATATGTATGTATGTACCTGTACCTATGTCGTATCCAGTGGTTCTTAACCTTTTGGTAACCACGGCCCCCTTAAAATCTCCAAATATATTACATATATAGTACCTAAATACCTTTCAAGGCCCCCTGGGGGCCGCGGCCCCCCGGTTAAGAACTGACGCTGTATACAAATCCACAGTTTTATTGCTATCTCGATGAAAATTTGCACACTTGACCTTCGCAGCAAGGGGGAAGGTCACTGTATACATGAGATTTCGAAATTTAAATATCTTACGTTCTAATGTGTCAATTTTAATAAAACTTTACTAAAATCATCTAATGTACTTTTCAAACATGCATATAAAACTTCAATCTAATACAAAAAGGAGTTTTTGTGTAGTGAAGGGATACATTTTCATTTTATAATAGTTAAAATAAAGATGGCCGAAGTGTGAGGGCTAAGGAATAGTAGGTAGAAAGGCACCTTTCTTCCCCAATACATGGCTCTTACAATCGCCCTCTTTAACTATCAACTCATAATGATTGACTATCTTTATCTTAATATATACATACTATTTAATGCGCTCGCTTTTAACGATTGAGCCACACGATGCTTAGTTTAATGTTATTGAAATACGCTTTAAAAAAAATAATATCAGGGTTGAATTGAAAGGCCCACACAGACTAACACAACAGTATTTGACTTTATTTAGACATAAGGTTAGTTTCAACCACACTTCAAACTGGTTTGGAACTGTTCGACGCATGCGCATCGGACCACATGCGTCGTACAGTTTGAAACTAGTTTGAGGTGTGGTTGGAACAAATCTATAATTAGCAATAATGGTTTAATTAACAAGAAAGACAGCGCACTTAGTGTAATTTAAAATAATTCATTTGAATTACTTAAGTTAAAAAAATAGTAAACTTAAAAATCGCTACTACTTATATAATTTTGTCCTTCCTCTCTGCTTTTATTTTCCGAGAATTTAATAATGGAGAAAAAATATAAAATACCCAGGAAAAACAATTTTAGTGCAGAGAAAAGTTTATTATTTAAAATTGTTATACGAATTAAAAACCCATTTTTTTTTTTTTTTTAATAAAACATCCACTTTACCTGGAAAACCTAAATACTTGCAGACTTCATAGAATCCAGCCAACAAGTTAATTTCTCTATCTACCTCTAGACTCTTCTACAAACTTTAAGTAATTAAGTATATTCCAAGAAATTTATAAAGTAAACGAGAAAGATTTTTTTAAAAAAAGAACCTAAATATATAATTAGGTCATTTAAATACTTCATTTACAGTAATAATTAATTTAAAACCTCCCTTTTAGACGTTTTTGAATTAAATTATTCAAGCCTGATTTCCACTAAACAGAAATCTCAGAATCAAGGGCTTCTCTTTATAAAATTTCAAATAAATGTAAACAACTTTAGAGTATTTTTTTTCTTCAAAAAAAAAAAAAAAACGTCGACTGGAAAAGTTTTTTCAGTTAGACATAACTGTTGGTATTTTACCTGAATTAAATTATTCAAGCCTGATTTCCACTAAAGAGAAATCTCAGAATCAAGGGCTTCTCTTTATAAAATTTCAAATAAATGTAAACAACTTTAGAGTATTTTTTTTCTTCAAAAAAAAAAAAAGTTCGTCGACTGGAAAAGTTTTTTCAGTTAGACATAACTGTTGGTATTTTACCTGGGAATAAAGCAGTACAAAACTTTTTTCAAAACATTTACTTTTTTTTTTGTAAATTTGTAAGACAAGATCGAACATAATAAAAAGCTCGACATTGACCACTATGCTTAACACCTATACTTTGTAAAACTGACAGCTCAGATTGGCCAACCTATATGAGGGAAAAAATAAAACCAGGTGGTTATCTTAAGGTTATCCAGTGATAATGTTTTTGGAACTAAGTTCCTTATGGCACGTTCTGGAGCCCGGGAGTGAATACGAAAAAAACGACCAAAATCACCGTCACGAAATCTACTTATGACAATAACTTGAGTAAGATCACCGAGTTAATTGAAATTTGGTACATATGTTCATTTTACCAATGCCAGCAGGCTGAAATCGTTGGTCAACGTTATCCGCCAAAGCGCTCACGCGCAACGCTCGCGTAAACGTAAGCTTTAAAAAGTTATAGGACGGGAAAAAATGTTATTAAGGAAGCCTGTTACTTGACTTGTTTGTTTATTTTTGTTATATGTCAAAATGTCACTTCGTTCCTACCGGGTGTATCGCGACACCACACGTATTTTTGTTTAGATGGCCTGACCTTCTATGGAAGGTCTTCTAATGGAAAGACGTGATCAAATAAAATGTAATTTTCCAATTAAACACCATTAAAATTCAAACAAAACCACTTTCAAGATATCAAACATAAAAAAAAAAAATAATATAAAAAATAGTTTCTTTCGGAAAAAAAGAAACTTAATTAAACAAGATAGCCAACCTCCAATAACCAGATGTTTCCTAAACTAATCATTTTTAATTCACATCAAAACACTGTCGGCATCTAAAACAACTCTCAAAGTAGAACTTCTTTTTGCATTCGACATTCAAATATAGGAAAAACTCATTTTCTAGACAAACTAAATAAAAGAATAGTAGATCTACATTTAGAAAATGATTGTTATTAGTGTTGTTTTGACAGAATGCTGCACCTGTTGGGTTTGTCAGCTGGCACATGAGACTAATATACAATTGTTTTTATTGAGCAACTTCCAAGAAATAAAAAAAAAAATATAAGTATTGATTTCACAGAAAAACAAAAAAAAAAAAAAAATTGTACATAAGACTAGTTTTCAAAAATGGAATTTTTATANAAACCTCAACATGTGTTGTGAACTTAAATTTATTTTTCCTATATTTTTTCTTTGGGGTAAGCAGAATACAATAATAACCAAGTATTATTTGATTTTGTTATTTGCCCATGTCAGATGTCAGTTTGTATATTTTACAATACATTGGAATATTTATCCATTTAAAAGAAAGATACAGCAGCTGACTCTCCTACGCTTACGAAACAATCTCGAACACATAGTCACGGACCGAATTCAAATATCCCATAATATTTTCATCAAAATTCAAAATCGTCGGAAATTTTTACAAACATATATTTTGATTCCCATATAGTATGTACTTTCACAAATTAAAATCGAATTCTTCCAATATTCCAATAATTTTACTGCAAATAAATATTTATTATAATTGATTGAAATCATAATTTATTAAAGTATATAAATTAAAAAGCTGCATAAAAGGTTGCACACATATTATGACTGTTTTCATGAACTAGAACCAAAAAGGGAAGGGACGAAATAATATAAAACTTAACTTCCCGGAAAAACATTAAATCGTGAAAACTTGTTTGGGGGTATTGAATCCAGTGTTGCCAACCTTTACGGTTGTCCTATTGTAAAAGGCAGTCTTTTCCGGTATAAAATAAATTCCGTTTTGGTCCGTTCGGAGCTCTGATATCATTTTATATAAAAATTAGAATATATTTACTTCAGCGCTCCTATTGGTGAAATATAGAACTACAAGTTTTCCGGAGTAGAATA
Source organism: Gerris buenoi (assembly GCA_001010745.2). Lineage (NCBI taxonomy): Eukaryota > Metazoa > Arthropoda > Insecta > Hemiptera > Gerridae > Gerris > Gerris buenoi. Next base: position 379,639 of record KZ651178.1, on the reverse strand, counting down.
AATTATGTTTTGGTCCGCTCGGAGCTGTGATATTAATTTATATAAAATTAAAAAATATTTACTTCAGCGCTCCTATTGGTGAAATATAGTACTAAAAAGTGAAAATCGCGCTACCTTCTGTTAGGATCTAACTTCCTGCTACTATATTTAAGAGCTTCACATGTTTCATGTAGTTTTTTTTTGCGTGACGGAAATTTCTTCTATCCAAAACATATCTATGATAAAAATTAGAGGCAAGGAGGTCTAGAAACAAAATGATGGGCATTGCACGCCCATCATTTTGTTTATTATTAATTCGGCTTTAATCTGTTAGAGCTAGAAAGAGGTGAGAACGAAGCTCCATTTATCTGTTAGTTTGGCCGGGTAATCATTGCTTGCATTCGAAGAGTAATGGAAGAGGAACGTCCGGTCTATAATGACCGTTCCTTACACCAAGCAAATCCAACTGAATTATTAGTTACCTTACCTTCAACTTGTACTGGGAGATGAAGAAAAAAAAAACAACGCTAATACCAAAGTATTTAAAAATTTAACCGATAAAAGTAAAGTGTAATCAAGTACATGAATAAATTGGCAAGTAGATTGTAGTGCAGGTAAGTATGAGCGGATGCAAGTAACGGTACACTTGCCTGGGTGCACTGCACTCTCACTAAACATAGAACTACAATTCTTACCACCACTCCTAGCTCAACTTGTCTATAAGTACACACTAACAAAACGCCCTTTTAATTATTTTAGTATTAGATTCAATTAAAAAATTCTAGAACCAAAGCTTATTAAAACTCGAAGAGCGAAAAATTGCCTCTATTTTATTTATAACTATAGCCTTCAACTAGCCCTCCACGCGGGCCTCTTGTTAGGTATTAGTTCCTATTATCACGCAGACGTAGGCCAAGCAATTAAATGAAATACCTAAAAGTTTCAATTTCGTAGTGCATTACCCTTTAATATAATTAATTCTCAAGTCTTTCCCAGGTCTATAGGGTATTAATAAATCCTTTTTTTTCTACTCCATGTTTGGCTATATTTCACCTCATTTGAGGCATCTTCAGGCCTAAAAGAAGATGTTAAATTTATTTAGCGATCTACATCAATTTAAATCTTAATCATTCATATTAACATATACTTTTATAAACACTGTGTATTACTTCTTTGTGTTTACATAATGTGATATTCTTGATGTCGATGTTAAGATTAAAGATCAAAGAAGTAATACACAGTTTTTATAATTAAAAGTATGTATATGTTATTATGAATGATTAAGATTTAAATTGATGTAGATCGCTAAATAAATTTAAAATCTTCTTTTAGGCCTGAAGATGCCTCAAATGAGGTGAAATATAGCCGAACATGGAGTAGAAAAAAAGATTTATTAATACCCTATAGACCTGGGAAAGACTTAAACGTTTCTTTTCAGAAAACCTTCATAGGTTAGAATCAGAACTATATTATACATACAATCCATTACTAAAAATAAATTACCCTCCGAATGGAAGTTTGGAGGATATTTTATTAACATGTAAAACACCTCGATATTATCATTTGGTACAATAAATGACATTTGATCATGATTAATAAAATATTTTTCAATTCTGATCAAAGAACAAGCAGAACTTGATTTTTAATAGGTAAATGCATATAGATAAAGTTGCAAAGTATGTGCTTTCCGTACACATAGGGGCCTGCAGGTATTTTTTTTTTTTTTTTTTTTTTTTTTTTTTTTTTTTTTTTTTTTTTTTTTTTTTTTTTTTTTTTTTTTTTTTTTTTTTT
>KZ651178.1:336366-355637 GCA_001010745.2 Gerris buenoi | reverse complement strand
TGACGTTCTGAAAAACATTGAAGATCACGGCAACGAGATCGTGGTCGCGTTAAAAGATATCAAGAAATTCGGTTTTATGCAAATATCTCGCTTCCTATGGCTCGGACACCAATAAAGGTGGTTATCGAAATTATAGATAACAAAATTTCCTACGAAACATTGTTCTATGGGTAACGAGTAACGAACATCTCGGCAATGGTCCCACCTTGAACGTGGACAGTGGACATGGTATGACAAATTTAAAAGAAGGAAGTATCAAAAGAGTACATATTGAATTCTATTAACGCGCCCACGATCATGTTGCCTATTTTCGTTCTATGTTTTTAGAACGTCAAAATGCAGCAAACAAAAAAAATTGAAGCTCAAGAAAAAAAAGCCATATTCACGACTAAAATAACGACTATAAATATATATGTACATATTTATTTAATAAAATTTAATTTCGGACCTTTGGCTTTATACTTATTGCGATTAACCAAGCATATTTTATAATATGCCTGAAAATGGAATTGTTTCTTCATTTTTCCAGCACACTTAAAAAATAGCTCTTCCTTTCAAGCGCCATAGCCGCTCGGTCCCCGGTTCTTAGGATAGAAGAAATGCAGCTGGTCTAAGCTAGAAAGGTTTCAATAATAATATGCATGTTTATACGTGAAGCTACAGTGTAGCTAGTTACTCCATCATTTTCACTTTCTCAAGTAAAGAGAAAATATTGTGATTGCGTGACAATTCGATTATGATGGATTTACATGTTTTGAGGTCCCCACATCCCTCATAGTCAGGGTGCCCATAGGCAAAAAAGTCACTTATACATACTCTTTCCAAACCTATTTGTATGGCTTTTTTAGGCCAAGTCTGACACTGTTTTCCTCTGTGACTTTTTTTAGTTTTGGGGCGTTTTTTTTATTATTGGAACCCTATATAATTAAATTTACCTGGGAAAACTCGAAAACTAATAAATAGAAAACACTGGGCTAAGTAATTATGAACTTTTCTGAGTTAGTCTGAGCTGTGTCACAATGATTTAAAAAAAAAAAAATAATAAAATAACCAAATTGATTATTGAAAAAATAACAACTAATAACGAATTCGGTAACGAGGTGATNGTTTGTGAGCGGGCTTTGAATAGTTACTAAAGCGTGGCCAACCTTCTCCAGCTTAAATGAAAAAAATAGTGTTGTTATGTTGGTCCCCTGGTCTAAGGGACACAACCTCTCGGCAAAAGTTGGCTTCAGCCTCTTATCAGTAATTGCTTAGGATTTCGATTCTATGCTCCTTCTATATATAGTATTATTCTATGTTAGACAACAACTTTAAAATTTCAACTTGAAATGCTGCTACGGAAAATCACCAATACATTAAACTGTCAAGAGTCTAGCGTCGACATTCCGGCGTAAGAAAAGCAAAGAAAACATGTCATAATGAATCTGGTTAAAATCAATCAAACACAATTAAGATTCAAAAATCAAATCTTCATCTTAACCTTCAATGTAATCAATCTAATCTTAATCTTCAATGAGATTGACTACATCTTTGACGCAGTGAAGATCTGTTGCCCTCGGAAAGCAACGCTATAGAACGGTTGAAAGTGTGGTTTGTTGTTCAGTGTGACCACTACCTGGACGGTATAAAGGAAAGAAGACAAGAGACTGTGAGTGGCGAAGAGAGGATGTGGTACTGTTAGGTCCGTGTCGCCCTTGAATTACACACAGCACAATGTAACTCTAAATACACTTTCTACTCTTCACTCTCAGCTCTCCACTTCATCCTACCCACTGCTACTTCCATCTTCCAATACGCTTCATTTCTAGAGATTACAGGTCTAGTCCTTTTCCATTCTAGATAAGGTCGTGACTAATTTCCTTTTAATAATTCAGTAGGTAGCCTACCACATACTGTTTCCATATATGGTTTTCATATACAAGCTAGTACTGCTTCAAAGATGTCGTCAAACCTATTTTGGTTTCCATGTTACCAAAAGATAGAAGCGAAGCATCACTTTCACAAATGGAAACATCAATATCTTAAGTGATCTTAATAAAATTATACAAACATAATAACAAAGTGTCATGGTGTAACCTTCTGCTTGAGTTGTCCAGAGCATTGAGAGCATACCGTCAACACTATTGAATATAATATCTATCTTAATGAAGACTTACCGATCTCTACAACAACCGTCAAACCTACATAGTAAATAAACTAAAACTAAAATACTAAATACATGTCAAGGACCGACTAAAATTATGGAAACCGGTCCGCAGTAAACATAAACTTTTGTGCATTACAACCATAAACACATTGATGTAGGATTTTTATGTTTCACGATGCCTATGGCTAGATTAGCCTCCAACCTAGAGACGTGAAAAGGTTATGAAAATTAACTGCCTCGGCTTCGCTTCGGCAGGCAATGAATACACGAGGCAGAAATGATTCCATTGCAGCCTTGTAGCGTGCATATTTTACCTACGGGCAGCAGAAAAATGAAATGCTAAAATACCATCATTATTAATATAACATAGCTAATAACTATGCTATATTAATAAAATAATAACATATTAACTAAACTTAATTGTTTATTTAAAAAAAAAAGTAAATAAAAGAAGCATTGGAATATTAACAATAAGTGAATAGTGAACTGAATTGATTAAAACAATAAATCTGTTGATTTATTGTTGAATTGATTAAACAATAAGTTTTGATTTCGCTCGCCTATTATTTTCCTTTCTTGTGATTCAAATCTTATTTTTAAAATGATTTTGTACGAATGCGATGATTAATTTTTGTGCATATAATGACATTTTCTAGATAGATCTGAAAAAAAATAAAAATTGGACCTATTTCCAAGATGTACTTTTGGTACTTATTCCATTTTCAAACAAATATCGAAAGAATCCGATTTATTTCAGAAATTTTTGTTTCTCTAACAGGACTAAGATTAATATTTGTTTTTTAAAACAAAAGAGCATTCAGGATTATATCAATAAAAATACGTGTGTGCCGTGAGTCGAAGTTCGAGTTCAGGAGCGTTCCAAAAAGACGGAATCACAAATCAATTTCCAACTGAGTAATTTTCGCGCATGCGCATTATNTTGTTGCATAGAACTAAGCGATGTTGCCTAGAGATACTTGTTGCATAGAACTAAGCGATGTTGCCTAGAGATACTTGTTGCATAGAACTAAGCGATGTTGCCTAGAGATACTTGTTGCATAGAACTAAGCGATGTTGCCTAGAGATACTTGTTGCATAGAACTAAGCGATGTTGCCTAGAGATACTTGTTGCATAGAACTAAGCGATGTTGCCTAGAGATACTTGTTGCATAGAACTAAGCGATGTTGCCTAGAGATACTTGTTGCATAGAACTAAGCGATGTTGCCTAGAGATACTTGTTGCATAGAACTAAGCGATGTTGCCTAGAGATACTTGTTGCATAGAACTAAGCGATGTTGCCTAGAGATACTTGTTGCATAGAACTAAGCGATGTTGCCTAGAGATACTTGTTGCATAGAACTAAGCGATGTTGCCTAGAGATACTTGTTGCATAGAACTAAGCGATGTTGCCTAGAGATACTTGTTGCATAGAACTAAGCGATGTTGCCTAGAGATACTTGTTGCATAGAACTAAGCGATGTTGCCTAGAGATACTTGTTGCATAGAACTAAGCGATGTTGCCTAGAGATACTTGTTGCATAGAACTAAGCGATGTTGCCTAGAGATACTTGTTGCATAGAACTAAGCGATGTTGCCTAGAGATACTTGTTGCATAGAACTAAGCGATGTTGCCTAGAGATACTTGTTGCATAGAACTAAGCGATGTTGCCTAGAGATACTTGTTGCATAGAACTAAGCGATGTTGCCTAGAGATACTTGTTGCATAGAACTAAGCGATGTTGCCTAGAGATACTTGTTGCATAGAACTAAGCGATGTTGCCTAGAGATACTTGTTGCATAGAACTAAGCGATGTTGCCTAGAGATACTTGTTGCATAGAACTAAGCGATGTTGCCTAGAGATACTTGTTGCATAGAACTAAGCGATGTTGCCTAGAGATACTTGTTGCATAGAACTAAGCGATGTTGCCTAGAGATACTTGTTGCATAGAACTAAGCGATGTTGCCTAGAGATACTTGTTGCATAGAACTAAGCGATGTTGCCTAGAGATACTTGTTGCATAGAACTAAGCGATGTTGCCTAGAGATACTTGTTGCATAGAACTAAGCGATGTTGCCTAGAGATACTTGTTGCATAGAACTAAGCGATGTTGCCTAGAGATACTTGTTGCATAGAACTAAGCGATGTTGCCTAGAGATACTTGTTGCATAGAACTAAGCGATGTTGCCTAGAGATACTTGTTGCATAGAACTAAGCGATGTTGCCTAGAGATACTTGTTGCATAGAACTAAGCGATGTTGCCTAGAGATACTTGTTGCATAGAACTAAGCGATGTTGCCTAGAGATACTTGTTGCATAGAACTAAGCGATGTTGCCTAGAGATACTTGTTGCATAGAACTAAGCGATGTTGCCTAGAGATACTTGTTGCATAGAACTAAGCGATGTTGCCTAGAGATACTTGTTGCATAGAACTAAGCGATGTTGCCTAGAGATACTTGTTGCATAGAACTAAGCGATGTTGCCTAGAGATACTTGTTGCATAGAACTAAGCGATGTTGCCTAGAGATACTTGTTGCATAGAACTAAGCGATGTTGCCTAGAGATACTTGTTGCATAGAACTAAGCGATGTTGCCTAGAGATACTTGTTGCATAGAACTAAGCGATGTTGCCTAGAGATACTTGTTGCATAGAACTAAGCGATGTTGCCTAGAGATACTTGTTGCATAGAACTAAGCGATGTTGCCTAGAGATACTTGTTGCATAGAACTAAGCGATGTTGCCTAGAGATACTTGTTGCATAGAACTAAGCGATGTTGCCTAGAGATACTTGTTGCATAGAACTAAGCGATGTTGCCTAGAGATACTTGTTGCATAGAACTAAGCGATGTTGCCTAGAGATACTTGTTGCATAGAACTAAGCGATGTTGCCTAGAGATACTTGTTGCATAGAACTAAGCGATGTTGCCTAGAGATACTTGTTGCATAGAACTAAGCGATGTTGCCTAGAGATACTTGTTGCATAGAACTAAGCGATGTTGCCTAGAGATACTTGTTGCATAGAACTAAGCGATGTTGCCTAGAGATACTTGTTGCATAGAACTAAGCGATGTTGCCTAGAGATACTTGTTGCATAGAACTAAGCGATGTTGCCTAGAGATACTTGTTGCATAGAACTAAGCGATGTTGCCTAGAGATACTTGTTGCATAGAACTAAGCGATGTTGCCTAGAGATACTTGTTGCATAGAACTAAGCGATGTTGCCTAGAGATACTTGTTGCATAGAACTAAGCGATGTTGCCTAGAGATACTTGTTGCATAGAACTAAGCGATGTTGCCTAGAGATACTTGTTGCATAGAACTAAGCGATGTTGCCTAGAGATACTTGTTGCATAGAACTAAGCGATGTTGCCTAGAGATACTTGTTGCATAGAACTAAGCGATGTTGCCTAGAGATACTTGTTGCATAGAACTAAGCGATGTTGCCTAGAGATACTTGTTGCATAGAACTAAGCGATGTTGCCTAGAGATACTTGTTGCATAGAACTAAGCGATGTTGCCTAGAGATACTTGTTGCATAGAACTAAGCGATGTTGCCTAGAGATACTTGTTGCATAGAACTAAGCGATGTTGCCTAGAGATACTTGTTGCATAGAACTAAGCGATGTTGCCTAGAGATACTTGTTGCATAGAACTAAGCGATGTTGCCTAGAGATACTTGTTGCATAGAACTAAGCGATGTTGCCTAGAGATACTTGTTGCATAGAACTAAGCGATGTTGCCTAGAGATACTTGTTGCATAGAACTAAGCGATGTTGCCTAGAGATACTTGTTGCATAGAACTAAGCGATGTTGCCTAGAGATACTTGTTGCATAGAACTAAGCGATGTTGCCTAGAGATACTTGTTGCATAGAACTAAGCGATGTTGCCTAGAGATACTTGTTGCATAGAACTAAGCGATGTTGCCTAGAGATACTTGTTGCATAGAACTAAGCGATGTTGCCTAGAGATACTTGTTGCATAGAACTAAGCGATGTTGCCTAGAGATACTTGTTGCATAGAACTAAGCGATGTTGCCTAGAGATACTTGTTGCATAGAACTAAGCGATGTTGCCTAGAGATACTTGTTGCATAGAACTAAGCGATGTTGCCTAGAGATACTTGTTGCATAGAACTAAGCGATGTTGCCTAGAGATACTTGTTGCATAGCACTAAGCGATGTTGCCTAGAGATACTTGTTGCATAGAACTAATAAGCGATGTTGCCTAGAGCTAAGCCATGCTTATAGCATAACGGCTTAGCTTGTCACTTGGAGCTAAGCGATGCTCGCCACATTGTCCGAGTGAATTGAGAGAAGGGAGTAGTGGTTCGGAAGTGAAGGTAGTTGGAAGGCAGTGGAGAGGTATGCACGTGACAATATACTGACCGACCTTGAACCTGCTCTTACCTTTATACTTGCACCACTGCTCCGTCTCACTGCTCACTGTCCTCCCTCCAGGCTTCACTCTACAAGTCTACACAGTATAGTCCGAGACCACCACTACTCCTTCTCAGTAATAAATATCCCATTATAGAATTACTTGGCTTCTGCCATGGCGAAAAATTCAAAGTCAACTAAAAATATTATATCATCAATGTACAAGTACACATATCGATATTTAATGTGTAGCACAGAGCACAGTATATACATATGAAGTTACATTCCGCCACCTTTCCTTCTTCCTAAAATACGTTCCACTTTTTTACCGTCCTAAAATGTGGCAGTTACTTTTATCATCATGATAGAGTAATTTGCAAGTGTCAGTTACACGCGCAACTTCCTGCAATGGGTTCGGGTTCGAAACTTCGTGATCCTCATTATTTATCATAATGAGGCCACTGGTGACTTGACTCGTTATGTTGGGAAACTTATAACCTTATATTAATACAGAGCAAGCAAAGTTTAAAGTGCCTAACATATCTGCCATCTTGTTAACTCATCTCTAGAGGCTAGTTTTTCCACTGAAATTGATCACTATTATACTAATAAAGACCGACTATGAAATTGATGGACTCGGGAAGATCTCTAAACTTAGCTTCGTTCAAACTTAGTAGCAATGACGAAGGCAGTCCGTTCCTAATATTTGATATTTTACAGTTCTCTAAGACAATCCGTTTAGAACGAAAATTATGATTGTCAATTTAATAATAATAATAACAATTATTATTATTATTGCAATTGATGGTTAGAATCTGCCCTATTCATTTGTTACATCTTCGACTACACACCCTGTATATGTCATACTAATACTTATCCAACAAGTTAAGCAAGAATTCTTGTATAAGTTAGTGAGTTCTTCTAATATCTAGGGAAAAAACTCGCTCGATTTATTAGAACTGAACTACCACGGAAATAATTTCAAACCTCGATAACTCCAACACGAACAAATATGTAAAAAAAAAGGCAAGGGCTTCTCCCACTTAACCCTTTACTTGTCCTACACATGACATCGTCCTTATTAAACAAAATAAAATTCATAGTCAAAATTGGACCAAGTTGAAAACTAAGTGTAGTTAAATTTAATTGAAGTTCAACCATAACTCCAGTCACACCAGAGGAGTTGAAAAGATTTGGTTGCAGTTAGGAAAACCCAATAGTTCATCGAGCAAGTCGTAAATAAATTATTACTGAAATGATCCGTTCAATTTTAATGTTCAACTTTCTTATTAGACCACTGTAGTTTCGAATCTCCTTCCCGTTCACCGCGATAATCGTTCTCATTAAAAAGGGTCAGTCGAGACGAGAGTGACCAAGATCTCCGATACCTGCCCGGGTCAGGAAAATAACCACCTTCCACTAAATAATCATCCTTCATCACTTGATCATTTAAGCTCACCCTTTCATTTAAGAATGATACATCTCTACTCTCGATTCGTTTTATCATATAGCAGGGGAAGTTCATTTACCATGGACTGACATATGTAATTTGGAAACTTGCAACTTGCCCTCAGCACAATTCCAGGGAGTGAGAAGATTTTTTTTTTTCAGTGATACTAACTGTCAGAGTGGAACCTGGCAACACTGTTTTATAGCAAAGCAATCTTCCCGTCTTTATATCAGTTTTATCATCACCTTCACATCAGTGTTATAGCGATAGTTAAGCTTCATTTCAAGTTTCCTTTAAGCTTCATCCAGACTGCCGAACCGAACAGAGGAAACGGGCCAAGCGTTGTTCTCGGCGCATGACCAGTCTAATGTGCGCCTGCGCATCTCAGTCTGGGCATGCGCAGAGACCAATGCTTGGCTTATTTCCTCAGTTCGGTTCGGCAATCTGGACGAGGCTTCAGCATCCAAGTTAAGGAAACCTGCTCTACGCTTAACTACGGTTTTGATGACGGCTCTACTCTGTAGATGTACCGAGAATGGATTAATTGGCAAACACGTGACTGTAGAAGATGAAGATAGAATGTCGTAGGTGAGAAGGATTGTAAGCTTTGATGAGTTATTTAAACCTCTGAGCTAAGTGAGTTGAGCCTTCTTAATTAGTTAAAGTTGAGAGAAACAACTCCAATAATAATGAGCTTAATAATGAGACTGCGACTGTACAAGGGCTTAAACCAACTCGTCTTTTAGCATACTTACCGGTTAGTCAAAGATTCACTTCTAATTTATGAACCAAATAACATTTGACTTTTCACTATTGTTTTTAAGTAAAATATTTTTTGTTTGATATAAGCATTAGTAAGTCATTTTAGGTTTTCTGTTTCGAAAAATCGGAGCTTCATTTTTTTTTTTTTTTTTTTTTTTAAACTGTATACTACCTATTTTTTCTAAATGGAATAAAATATTTATCTATCAAATAATTATAATAAATTGTAAATAAAAACAAAGGACATTTTAATAAGAAAGGTTATCTTTATCTAACTTATCATTTATCATATTGTTAAATACAACATACTGTATTGTTGTATATAACATATAGTATGATAAAAGCGGTGGAGAGTAAAAAATATGATAATCTCCCATAACTACCTATTTCATGAGATAATAAAAATAAACCACGTCTTAACTACAAAGGGGAGGACATTTGTCTGGCTCAAAGACCATAAAGGAACAATTGTCAATGAAATGGCAGACGCCCTGATAAGAAGTGAAGCTGAGGATACAATTTATTTAAAGATGAAAGTAACTTTTGACGACGGAATGCTGAGTGCAAAGAAGACCTTAGAACGATAGAAGAAACACAAAGTAGAAAACAAGTCTAAAACCTACTGGTTTCTCAATAGAAGGGAATATTGACTCTAAACTATGGTATATTAATCGAAATAACTAAAAGAGATCATAACTAAAATCAATCGATAAAGAAGAAATCATAGAATCTTACATATGATCAAAAGAGAAGAGACAAATAGCGAATTTGTACACCTGGAATAAATTATTATGAAATGCCAAAAAACATAGAGAACCCTCTAAATGGAGACCTCTTAAATGGCTTAACCCCAATGTTATGCTGGTGCTATTTATAAAATGTTCCACAGATTGTGAGGTTATGCTACTGTTCCCATCTTTCATTTTATTGAATATATGCATTATCTGGATTGAAAAAAACGGTTTAAAAAAACCGGATGTTCAAAGTCCATGAACTGAACAATACAGCTGTTTCTGTGTTCCAATATAGTATTTCTAAGGAGAAAACTTCCCTCAATTTTCCTTCCTCAATACAAACATCTTCTAATTCATTCTCTAGAAAAGCCATAAAACAATATAATTATATATTTAAGAAATTGTAATGCAAAGTATTGGAAGGCTAAGTAAAGTAGAACATACAAAGCGTCCCGTTTAAAGGTCTCCATTTTGCTGAAACTAAATCCCCTTAATAATAATAGGGTGACACTATGCAAGCATTACAACTAGCAGTGCGACTAGTAAAGCGTTTAGTTTAAATAACCGAGAGATTAAGGTGTTGATATAGCTGCACACCTGTCTGTACTTGTACTCCACCTGCCTCTCAGGCAACCAACAGAAACTTTTCAACTGCGCACTTATTTACACATGTTTATTTGCAGAACCTTTTTCTCACCATGTAACTGCGCCTTTTATTTAGTTAAATTGTCAATAAAGCCGGAGATACACATGCCTTCGAATTGGGGAAGTAGCTTGCATGCCAAAGGAGGGCATTTTCCAGTAACTGACATACCAAAGATTTTTATTGTTTTTATCTTCTTGCTTGCCAGCTACATGCATGCCATTTAACATATCCTCGTGCAAGTAGCTGGCATATTTTTGTTCAAGCTACAGGCATGTGTATCTCCGCCCTAACTCGTCACATTTTAGGTCGGCGACATGAGACAAAAAAGCTTCTTCAGTTCAACAAATTAGCTGAAGTACATATTTTGACAGATTTAAAACCGACTAAAGACGTGGAAGTCGATCTGCATTTTATTTTAACTATGTATTGTGTTTGATTGTTTTGCTTCCGATCTTACCGAAGTTAACGGAAGCATTCATCGTTGTTAAGAACGAACATTTTTATTATGTCTCCATCAGTGTAGTGGACAAGTCAAGCAAAAGAAGGGTGAAAGTAAATAAAAATAAAAGTGTTAAAACTGGAAGAAAAAATCGTACATACTACCTTTCAAGTGCAATAAAATATTATTTAGGTGCAGGAAAATTGACGATAATCAGACCATAAAAAAAATTAACTTAATTAAAATAATTCACATATCACATATCTAATTTCAATGTGTGATCTTCAGTCAGCTTATGAGAATGACCCAAGGAGGGGTCGAAATATCACTAAAGGGAAAAGCAATTAAATTTCAAACATTTTAAGAAAGTATTTCGTTTTAGACATCAGGGAACATTTATAGTTCCACATCTGTCTGTCTGCGAGTCAAACTATCCAAAATGTCTGCGAACCAACATTTTGTGAAAACTACTCGTCAGATTTTAATGTGATCGTTTAATTTGGAGACATTCCATTGTTGAAATATATGTATTGGTCTAACCACAATTAACATAAATATAAATTCAGACGATCGTTTCAGTCTTTCGACTATCTTCAGTGAAACGTATACATAGACTGAGTAAAGAAAAAAAAAACTAGGGTTAAAAAGTATAAAGAAGTATCTGTTGGTTGTGGTTGGTGGGAAAGCACATCTGGAATGACCTGTGTGAAGGTCTTCCAANACATATTTTGACAGATTTAAAACCGACTAAAGACGTGGAAGTCGATCTGCATTTTATTTTAACTATGTATTGTGTTTGATTGTTTTGCTTCCGATCTTACCGAAGTTAACGGAAGCATTCATCGTTGTTAAGAACGAACATTTTTATTATGTCTCCATCAGTGTAGTGGACAAGTCAAGCAAAAGAAGGGTGAAAGTAAATAAAAATAAAAGTGTTAAAACTGGAAGAAAAAATCGTACATACTACCTTTCAAGTGCAATAAAATATTAATTAGGTGCAGGAAAATTGACGATAATCAGACCATAAAAAAAATTAACTTAATTAAAATAATTCACATATCACATATCTAATTTCAATGTGTGATCTTCAGTCAGCTTATGAGAATGACCCAAGGAGGGGTCGAAATATCACTAAAGGGAAAAGCAATTAAATTTCAAACATTTTAAGAAAGTATTTCGTTTTAGACATCAGGGAACATTTATAGTTCCACATCTGTCTGTCTGCGAGTCAAACTATCCAAAATGTCTGCGAACCAACATTTTGTGAAAACTACTCGTCAGATTTTAATGTGATCGTTTAATTTGGAGACATTCCATTGTTGGTTCAAGTGAACAATTTTTCAAATATTAAAAGAGGGGGGGGGAGTTAAATACATTTGATAATAATAAATTGTAAAAGCATAAAATCGATAAAGTATGCACCAACAGGAAGCTTGTGCTACTCAAATTGGAAGACTATTATATATATAAAATCGACTATTTTTACTACGTTTTTATTAGTTTGCTTTCTTGTTTGTTTGTTTGTCCAGTACAAATCTTGCAATCGATTTTTAACTAATTTCCCGAATAGCTAGACATTTGCAACTTTTAGAATAGCTCAGAACACGATGACAAGGCATTATTTTAATACTTTTGACCATCTTTCAGCAGAATTTAAATCGTTTTCAGCAAATTTTGCTGTATGAAAAGTTAGTTCGGAAAAAATCCGCAAGTTATTTTATTGTTGTTTTAACGTATCCCATATTTACAATCTTCAAAATTTATGATTTATGACAGAAAATTTAAATACGTAGTATATAAAAAGTTCTTTTTATCGAGCAATTATTTATACATCTATACATTATCTATATATAATTTCAAGGTAAGAAGTATCTACTCAACGTAACGGTGTTAACGAACTTAAAAGACTTCTGATTTTTAAATCGAAAAAAAAAAAAATGTTGGCCATGAGAAAGTTATCGACGGGGGTGGTCCTGACCACTCAGCTGTAATCATCTTGTCCCTTAGTACCATGTCACGACTTGTTCCGATCTAACAACTTACCTTCTATTTTTAAACTCCTGCATTACAACAACCCAACAAATCGTAGAAGATTCCTCACTTGGAAAAACGAAATAACAGAGAAAACTTGAGACCTTGCGTACAACTGTATATCCCAATATGTTCACCAAGGGAAGTCCCCATTCAGGAGCGAACAGAACCTACATCATTTAACTTCTATATTCGTCCCCACTCTGACAAACTTGCGAAACTATGTCTTTGTATTGTCAATTTTTTGGGAGAATGGGAGAGCCAACAAATCGACTTTAAAGCTAGTAGTCAATAATGGATGGTTATATCTGTTAAGAGACTTATATACCACATCTAACCAAATATTAAGACTTGATGAATGACTTAATTAACTCCTAACAAATTGGCCAACCCAAGTTTCAAAAGTTTGTTCAAGACAGGTCAAGGACGACTTTCAAATTGCATTCAGATGAACCACCTTGATAACCTATACCAGAGGTCTTCAATCTATTTGGTTGAAAGGCATGAATCTGGATAGGCTGGTCTATAGCGTGCCGGAAGAAGCAAGTAACAATTAGCCATTGGACGTTAAGGCACTATCCAAATCGACCAAAAAAACCTCAGTAAGATTCGTACTGATCGTTTTTGATGTTTGATGAAATGGCAATTGATTATGGAGAACTTGTAACTTTGCATTATATAGGTTCATTTGTTAACTTCTTTAGTGACGCGGCGGCGGGGGACCGGATGAAAAAGCCTCACGTAGAAGGTTCGGCCGACAAGAAAAGATCTTAAAAGTCCGAGCCAAATGTTCTCGTCTAAAAGACAAAAAAAGTTAACGCGGATCATGAAATGAGGTTTCAATCCGAGGCAGTGATTTCGAGAATGAGGACTCATTTAGGTACCAAAATAGTCAGATCGCCAAAGACGGAGGAGTCTGGAGCGAATACCTCGCACCTCGGTGCGTGACTTCATATTGCAATGATTCGAAAAGCAAAAGCGTCCTTCGCATCACTAAGTGCTATTTGGCACCCCTCCTTGTTTAGCATTAACACGAAATTGTTGATCTATACCACAAATGAGAAATCTATGCTTAATGGATGAGAGGCATGGCTTGTATCAATTGAAGCCACAACACACCGGAGTATACATAAAATATAGTGGCCACACTGTTAAACTACTAACGTGGAGAACTTCTTCAATTCTTCATGGAAGCCACCAAAGACCCATTGAAATTGATCTCCGGGAGAGAAAGTGTAGCTTGTATGATTTATACAGGCAAGACCTTGACCGGAATCCATAAGGATGCACCTAGCGACATAGTTTAAGTAGTAATAACGCCAATCAGCTGCTTGGGTAGGGAGAAGTTAAGTGCATACAACCAGAAACCGGAATGAATGAAAAACCTACACTGTCGCACTGTGCAACCTCTAAACTCAGCGTGAGCAACTGTAAGTAAGCAAAGTTCCGCAAGTCTGCCAAAGTGGGGGATGAAATAAGAAAATAAACGTTCAACATACATAAAAAAAGAGGTAATTCCGTCGAGATTTCGGATGGATGAATCACGAGATGATGGGAAATGTGAGAATCGGTATTCCATTTTTTTAAGGATTTTTTTTTGTCAAAAGGATGTAAAAAAATGTAAATAAATAAAGCGTGGTGAGAAGGAAGCCCTCACCTAGTTACATCTGAGGAAGCCTTACAAACCAGCCTAGCACCTCCCTATCATACTCACCTATACAGTAACTTGAAACCACTCTACACACTAACACACTCCCTTCACTTCCTACATAATAACTCCACCAAACAGCTATTGCGTCCAGTTTCCACAAACAAACCAGATGTAACCAAAACTCACCCATAAACTATGGTCGCCATTGCTAACAACCTGTGCTTTTGAAACCTAGAGGTTACGGCTTGGAATCCTGACTCCACTAAAGGTGCGTCACCCTCTCTCTCGGTGTTCATCCAACCAAATAAATGGCTAAGCTCCTTAATTCAAGTGGCGTGCATCCAGTTGCGCATGTCATAAACAGCTGATAGAGCCACAGCCTAACTCCCTGTCCTCCATTGGTAGGTTTAAATTTACCGAGAGAAATCCCGGCAGCTCTTAGGCTTGAGACGACTGTCATACACATGCCAAAATTGATATCCTTTTACCTGGAATCGAACTCGATACCTTATGATCTCGAATCTCGAGGGGTTAATGCTACACATAAGGTTTGTCCCTAATTCAGTTTATACTTTCCTTAAAATTTTTAGAACACACTGATTAATTCTTAACATTTCTTTTAAAAAGAGATAATCTTCAAAAGCCTGTAGAACAAGCGTAAGTGAGAGCTTCATTCCAGAGACTAAGGATATTAAAAGTTTGTTTCTCCAACGAAATTAGGCACATCTAAACATTTGTGAAAACTGAATTATTTTTGGTAATTTCACTCTTAATATTTTCAAGATGGCGGATAACTACAAAAAAAGTTTCAATCAGCATGACATACACAAAACGCTTTTTTTTTCCTAATTGCAACAACAAAACATAGTGCAACGCAAACGCCTTTAAATGTTTGCCCCAAAACAATTAAATATCTCTAAAGTGTCAAGCGTTCATAAGATAATGATGATTTATAGGGGCTTCCCTATATTTGGTCTGTATCCTGGTATTATTACTTAATAATACATATTATGTATTATTCTCTTATAGCTGCAGATGCCAAAGTTTCAAATATTTGTGTTGAGTACTTTCGGAGATACGTGCGTAGGGTGCGTTAATAACAGACCCAGAAAATTATAAGGTTCTTTAAGAGTTTGTCTACGGAGCCTAACTAGCAAAAAAACCAAAAGAAAATCTAGACGAAGTGTTCAAAGAGAGAATGAAATGAAGCGGTGAATAAGAAGTCGGACACTGTTAGAGGGTAATTATTGGGAGTACAGAAGAGTCAAGAGGTGCAGTGATGTTTTGGACCTTGACTTCCAAGTGGTTCCGTTATATTATTGGCTCAGTAGCCAACCCGCCACCTTCTCCCCCGTCTAGTCCCCGTAAATCTTCCCTCTCCATAACTACCCCTAACTAAAAATCTTCAACTCTTAAAAACACCTATTTCAGAAACCAAATAAAAAAATAATAGAATAACGAGAATCATTTCAATGTATTTAAGTGCTACATTGACATTCCTACACTTTTTGAAAAACTACATTATACTGTTAAACATCAAAGGTAACAAACATCAGAGATAACGAAATACGAGTGTAGACGCAAAACGAACGACCAACTACTGATGGTTTGTTATTAGGTTTGTTCCAACCGCCAGTTCCGAATCAGTTTCGGATTAGTCCGTGATTGACATAATGCGCATGCGCGAAAATTACTCAGTTGGAAATTGATTTGTGATTCCGTCTTGTTGGAACGCTCCTGAACTCGAACCAAACTGTTTGATGTGGTAGGTTTTAGCACTGTTATAAAAAAAACTTGTTTTAGTAGACTCACGGCACACACGTATTTTTATTGATATAATCCTGAATGCTCTTTTGTTTTAAAAAACAAATATTAATCTTAGTCCTGTTAGAGAAAGAAAAATTTCTGAAATAAATCGGATTCTTTCGATATTTGTTTGAAAATGGAATAAGTACCAAAAGTACATCTTGGAAATAGGTCCAATTTTTATTTTTTTCAGAAATATCTAGAAAATGTCATTATATGCACAAAAATTAATCATCGCATTCGTACAAAATCATTTTAAAAATAAGATTTGAATCACAAGAAAGGAAAATAATAGGCGAGCGAAATCAAAACAAAAACAATAAAGCGGAAGGTTACGTTTCTGTTCACCGAAATTCAATCCCAAACTACTAGTCCCTGCCTCCGATCGCTGACTGCTCTGACTGGTACCAAACCAATCCGTGATTCAAAAAGAGCGTGGTTGGAACAGCCGACTAACAGTCAGAGTTTGAGTTTGGTCTTCTTTGGAACGCCCTGTTCCTAATGCGCATGCGTCGACAGTTCCAAACCAGTTGGAAGTGCGGTTGGAACAAACCTATTGTTTACTCTAGTGTCCCTGTGTTTCCCAGTTTCCCCCCTCTTTTAGTTATCACATCTTACACGTGGCAAGAGGGGAAGAGGGCCTCTGCCTCAGTGTAAGTTTACTGGACGTGCCGGAGTGTCGGATTACAGAGACTTAACTGTATTACTGTATTATAAAGACGATATTTCTAGGTATAATCTGACAATCGGAATACTTAAAAAAAATTGTTTGGAAAAGGTGCAAAATCAAGTCCGAAAGAACCTACGGCCAAAAATTGCGTTTTTGTTCAATAACGTTTAAAATTATAATTATTATTGTTGTTGGGATTATTGGCACATGTCGCAAAGTTGTAAGTAGAGGCATACTTTTTTCATCTCGTTTTAAAGCCCTTGAAGTTGTAAAAATAATAATTCCACATTTTCATGTTGAGAGCTTGTTTCTCCCTGACCCACTCGATCAATTTTTCATCACCCATTTAAAAAAAAAAAAAATAAATAAAAATAACGAAAAAAAGTTTTGAATTTCTTCCAGCTAGAATAGAAACAGCACTGAACCGGATCAGTCCTCTATCTCAGTCGTGCTCTTGTTCAGCTTTCGAAGGGGAAGAACGTGAACGTGGTCAAATTTTTGTGTATCCAAATTTTCAATCAACCTTAAATGGTGGGATAAATATTGCCAATGATTAGGGTTAGGCCTAACAAGTATTAATTAGCGGAATATTGACAATAATATTAAAATATATCGTCACACGTGGGAAAATATTTCCTACGTGTAACTTAAAAAAGGCAAAATACATAAAAATCAATTTTACTCTTCAATTTCATTATTTAATATGAACAATCATTTGAAAATTGCAATACAGATTGTAATTGTAATATTTTCCAAGGCTGTAAGTTGGTTAATATTTTGGCGTGGGTCACGTTGTCGCGGCCCCAGAGTCATTAATTCAATGATAGTACGGGCCAAACTAATCTACATTTGCTTTACCAATTAACACATGATTATTAATTAGCTGTGACGAGTCATTGACTTACATCCTTAAACTTTCCTCGTCCGGTCCAACATATTCATTAGTTATTCCAACAAGGGCTTTTAAAAATACGTTAGATTCACGAAATGTTTTATGTTATAATTTTGAGAGCATTATTTTTAATTTTTTTTATAAGACTGTTAAAATCCCCTACACCAAATCTTTAAAATACATATATTCTTCTTTACGGACTTGCAAGCTAAAGCTCCAGATCCAAATTATTAAGTATATTATTCAATGAAAAAATTATCGCATATCGCATACCAACAAGTTACTTAAAATATCGGGCAAAACAACTTGTCATTAAATAGCTTTTGCTAATCTGTAGAGCTCGATAGAGTCGAGAATGGCTTGGCAGCACAATTTCGCTTGATTTATACACTTCAGAGGTTATTTCCCTTTGTCAAATCAGTTTATTTTTAAGATTCGTTCATTGGAAAGCTTATATCTATATAATTAATGGACACATAATTATATGATGGCCCTGACGAAAACTAGTGGAGCTGAAGAGGAAAACTAGTGGCACTGAAGATGAAAACTAGTGACACTGAAGATGAAAACTAGTGGCACTGAAGACGGAAACTAGTGGCACTGAAAAAGGAAACTAGTGGCACCGAAGATGAAAACTAGTGGCACTGAAGATGAAAACTAGTGGCACTGAAGACGGAAACTAGTGGCACTGAAGGCGGAAACTAGTGGCACCGAAGATGAAAACTAGTGGCACTGAAGATGAAAACTAGTGGCACTGAAGATGAAAACTAGTGGCTCCGAAGATTAAAACTAGTGCCACTGAAGATATACTACTACAAGCACTGAAGGAACAACTAGTGATACTTAAGATAACTACTAGTGGTAATAAATATGAGCACTAGTGGTTCAACTCAGGCTTTAAACAATGAAACTCTTAAAGAAGAGACATCTTGCTCAATTCATTCATAATAAGATATTGTGGTTTTTAACCATAAAATCCATCATACAGGCATTAAGAGTAATTATATGTAATTCACAAATATCTATTTAGCTGCCAGGGTTTAAAGGTAAAATTAAATTTAATTTACAAGTCATATATTTTTTATTTACACATTTGAGTTAATAATGTGTTTAAAGCAGCAGCGAGTTGTAAAATATTTAAAACGAAGGAAGACTAATGTAATGACAAATGTTCGGTCGGGTTTGCCAAACAAATTTGACATAATGTTTACTCGGTCTGTTAACGACAGAACTGATCAATTTTAGTGACTGAATTTTATTTACAATATAGTTTACAAGTCGTTTCATAGTCAGGTTATAATTAGTAATAGGTGGGTACCTAGTAACATGTACCGTACAACTGTACACCTGTATAGTTAAACGTATCTACATTTTTAAACTGATTTAGCAGATATAAAGGTAAATATTCATTTGAAGGCCCAATTATTTCTAATTGCCAGATTTAAATTGGTTGTTTGCTATTTAAACTACCTATGCCTTTTTACATATTATGAAATTTTACCTGGCATTTTTCATTTATTTATTTTTTTATTTTTTTATTTTTTTTATTTATTTATTTTTTTTTTAAGCTGGTAGCTTGAAAAAAATACATGAAATGTTGGAATAAAGGGGATGTACGGGTAAGGAATAAGCATCTAAAGGAGGGGTTCCCTAAGTCAAGAAT